>CAJQZJ010000067.1:1449335-1471332 GCA_907164525.1 Lophiomys imhausi
TTCTTGGGGCTCTGCAGGATGGCCATGGTGATGAGCGCGATGTACGAGTAGGGCGGCTTCACCAGCGGGTTCTTGGCGCCCCCGCCCCCGGCCGCGCCGCCTCCCGCTCCCGCGCCGCCGCCGCAGCCGCCCGTTCCTGTCCCCGGGACGGGCGCAGGGCCCGGAGGCGCGGGGGACGTGGCGGGCCGCGAGGCCAGCAGCAAGTCCTCCTGGTCGTCGTCGTCCTCCTCCAGGTCCTCCAGATCGTCCTCCCCGGCGTAAGAGCGCCGCCGCCGCCGCCGCCTCCGCCGCCGGGCCGAGCCGGGCAGCCGGGCCCCGCCGCCGCCCTCGTCGTCATCGTCCTCCTCCTCGTCGTCGCCCTCGCCCTCCCCCACCACGTCGATGTCTGTCTCCTCGGCGAGGCCGGAGGCATCGGACATCTCCGTGCTCAGGGTCATAGCTGGGGCGGCGCGGTGGCGCGGCGGCGCATAGGGACGCCGGGCTCCCGGTTCCCTCGGCTCCCGGAGTGGCGGGCCCGGAGCGGGGACGCCACGCTGCGACCCGCTCGGCTGCAGGAGACGCCGGGGTCGCTGCGCGGCCCCTGCGCGCGCTGCTCCCTCCCGAGTCCCGGGCTGAGCGCGGTGTCAGCGCTCTCGGGGCGGCGGCGGGCGCGATTGACTTGACCTTCCCCCCTCTGCGGTCCCTCTAGCCGGGTCAGTGGAGGAGAGGAGTGGGTGGCTGGACCCTGACGGGCCAGTCGGGGTCGGGCGCCCAAGAGGGCGCGGGGCGTGTGAGAATCTAAGAGCTGAGCTCGGCGGCGAGGCCGGGGCTGAGTCCAGAAGAGGGCGGATCTTGTCTGGGCTTATACCAAAGGGGGCCTGTCACATGGTGTGCACGTCAGAGCGCTGCCCGGGGAAGGAAAAGAAAGGCGAGGGAGTCTGCGGGCAGGGAGAGAAAGTTCACCCGGAGGAGGGGCGGCAGCAAGAGTTGGAGACTGGACCCCACTATTTCTTGCCAAGGTCTCAGATAGCCAGCGGCGACCGGGATCTGAGTGGCCACGGGAGTTCGAGCCCCCAGCCTGCTTCTCCGAAATTAGTCCTCTCCGCCCTAACCTCAGAAGCGCTCCGGGGACGCTTCGGTTGGACCACTCGGTGGCTTGTGGGAGCCATCCCACAGGGGGACAACTACTCGGAGTGTGTGTGTGGTGGTTCCTGGAATACTGAGCGGGGGCAGTCCGGTGGGGTATTCCGGCTCCCCTGGATTGAGCCAGCCTCACCGCCTGTGGAATCTGATGAGAAATCCCCCGTTTTAAGCACGGTAATAATTGTTTATTGACCCTTTAACCCTTTCCCTTCGGTTCTTCTCCAAAGACGTTTGTTTTCCGCCATCTGTTAATAAAAATGCGGTTAGGCTGGCGTTTTGGTCATTTATCTGCAATTGAATGCCCTGCAGACTTGACAGCTAAACTAAGCCAGTCTAATGAGAGGATCTTACGAATTCCATAGGAATAGAGCAAGTAATGGCTGAATGAGGAAAAAGAAATACAAATTTTTACTGGAAACTCAAACACGCACACAGAAATTGCACCTAGTAGCAACTCAGAAAAATTGTTGCTATGTTAGGAAAGGGAGTGCTATGCTTTGCAATAAAAGGTATGTTCTAATGAGCAGCTCACAGTGCTCTCTAAACACTGGAATTACTATAGCATACACACAATGCTGCCCAGGCAGGATTGGTAGTAGATGACAACAGCAAAGATGAACTTTGAGATAAACTTCTTCTTTGTTTGGAAAATACATGAAATAATTCTTACACTCTTTACAAAAAGAAAAGAATTTTTAATATATATGGACATAGGATTCATTCAATTCCACTCGATTCATTTTTCTTCCAGGTGGCAGATTAGTAGGAATAATTCAAATACGATTTTATTTTGAGGTTTACCAGCTATGTTTACCACCAGTTAAATTTATTGGCTGGTGGGAAATCCGAATAATTGTGTAATCCGAATTCATTCTGATAGCCTAGCTTTCTGGATGTTTGCATTTCTTGAGATACTTCTATTTCAAAGAGGGAACTTTGGCTTAAAGTTTGACTTTCTGATTAAAATGGCCATTTGCCAAGAACTTAATAAAAATTCAATGGCTTTCTTCAGGAACAATCTCACGGGCTCTTGGGATGCCATTGCGTCAACCAAGCATTTCTTACTCCCTGAAACGTCTTGTTCCAACTGGTATTCGTCACAGAGTCTCAAAAATAAACTGTTGCCCCATCTAAGACTTCTTTTCAAATCAGGTTTGGTTCCCTCCAATGGCCATCCACCAGTTCCACTTACAAATGGCCCGTAAAGTCTGTTAGAGATCCTTGAAAGATCTATGAGAATGCCTAGCGGTCTGAACGCGTTATTTTTCATTGCCTCTAGTTTGATGTATGGCTGGACCAGCTAATTATTGTAATGGGCTCCGATTAACCTGCGCCAACATTAATCAACACTGTAAATCAGGCAGCGGGTGTTTTGTTGATGCAGACAGGAGTCCTTACCAAGGAGTCCACTGTTACATCCGAAGTTTAAGTTTTATAAGTGCTCGGGCGATATCTAAATAAATACCATAGTTTTCGCAGCCGCTGAGGGTTGCTGCATGACAACGTATTTGAAGATGTAATACCGGAAGAATTGTTCGCAGGCTATTAAAAGCGTTAGAGGGTAAATTACACCCGTCTTTCTGCTCAAGACTTACAGCATCTTCTACTTGTCTGTCCTACAAGGGTTGGGGAAATGAGAGTTTGCGTTTCGTTTGTAATATTATCCCTGAGGCTGTCCCCAAGGGGTTAAAGTGCTTGGAAATGTTTGGGGGGGGGGGGACTGGCATATTACCTTAAGTCCACTCGGGAAAATGTGGGGATTTGCCGGGCGTCAGAATGCCTCCGCCCACTGGGACACAGAGATTTGGGTGAGCTTCACCAAAGCCCCACCTTCGGGTGCCCACCTGTTTTGTTTGCTCTAGTTAAGATATCTGTTGCCTCGCACCCCTTAGCTATTCTGTCCTGAAATTTGTCAGCCTAGAAAGCCAGTTCGCGCCGTGTTTATCCTCTTTCTGCCTCCAGGGTCCTTAGCTCTGGGTCTCCCGGCTCCCTGACTGGAAAATATCCATTCCATTTCATCCCCTCCAGCTCCTACTGGAGGAGGCAGAAATCTTTCCCAGAGGTGGGCAGGACAGCCACTTGGTACCAAGTGAGATCCCCCATGCCCCACCCCATTGCTGGTGGTTGTCGTTATTATGTGGGAGCACGACAGAGATGCCCCCTGGTGGTCCCTCGGGTTGGCCGGAGCGAGCACCGGGGCCACCATGGGAGCAGAAGGTGTCTAGTAAAGGAGGCTTCAGATCTAGTAGTCTCTATCACCCTCTGAGGGCAGGGACTACACCCGCACTCAGCTTTTTCCTTGGGTTTTGAGTTTATCTGTTTTATTCCCACATGCTGTTTGGGTCAGTGACATGAATCCCAAAGCTGAGGTCACAGGATTTGGCCCTGTCTCGTCTTTGTCCTTGCCACAGACCCAGAGGATTTCTTTGAGGAGATGTTTAGGTATGTAAGCTCAGAAGGCAAGAATCTAAATATGCTGGTTAGTTTTATGACAACTTGACACAAGCTAGAGACATTTGGAAGAGGGAACCTCAATTGAGAAATTGCCCCTGCCAGATTGGCCTGGGGACACTGCCTGTGCTGCATCTTCTTTCCTGATTGATGAGGGAAGGCCCAGCTCAGTGGGGGTAGTGCCACACCTGGTCTGGTGGGCCTGGGAGCTATAAGCAATCAGAATAAGTAAGCCTGTGGGGCAAGCCAGTAAGCAGCACTTCTCCATGGTTTTTCCTTCAATTCCTGCCATGGCTTCCTGCCTTGACTTCCTGCCCTGAGTTCCTTCAATGATGGACTGTGACGTTAGAACTATAAGCTGGAACCAAGTGGCTTTTTGTCCCACCTTTTATCACAGCAAGACTGTGATTAAAAACAAACAAACAAACAAACAAACAAACAAAAAAGCCCCTCCTTTGAAAAGTCATTCTGTAGTCCCGCATTAGGATACCACTTTGCACCCTAGAGTGGTGGTGGTTGCCTTTAATCCCAGCCCTGGGGAGGTGGAGACAGGCCAGTCTTTGTGAGTTTGAGCCTTACTGGATGTTCTCCATAGTGAGTGAGTGCCAGGACAGCCAGGTCTGCACAGAGAAACTCGGCCTCAAAACAACAACAAAGATACTGCTTTGTGCCTAGCATTCTCACAACTTTGTGGGTAGCCAAGTAATAGGAAGCCATTACTCCCAAGGCTGAAGGCTTTCTCCCCACCGCAGCCAAACTTGATGTAAGTACACCTACATGTCCTTCCACCACACTCAGCTTCTTCATCCTGGGCTGTGCATCCTGTGGCTGCACCATCTTCATTCCTCTGTTTCCGAGGCCAAATCTTGGGCTCTTATGTTTGTTATTTGCTTGTCGTGGTTTTCTTGGGGAGGGATAAAAATACACAGAACGTTTACCCCTTTATTTTATTTAAAGACTTGTTTATTTTATGTATATGAGTGCTCTACCTGAACCAACACCTGCAGCCAGAAGAGGGCATCAGATCACGTTGTGGATGGTTGTAAGCCTTCCTGCACCAACACCTGCAGCCAGAAGAGGGCATCAGATCACGTTGTGGATGGTTGTAAGCCTTCCTGCACCAACACCTGCAGCCAGAAGAGAGCATCAGATCACGTTGTGGATGGTTGTAAGCCACCATGCAGTTGCTGGGAATTGAACTCAGGACCTCTTGAAGAGCAGCCAGTGCTCTTAACCCCGGAGACATCCCTCCAGCCCTATTGTAACCACTTTATTTTTTTTAACTTTTTTTGTTTATTTATTATGTATACAGTATTTCCTCTACATATATGCCTGGGCAGATCTCAATGTAGATGGCTGTGAGCCACCATGTGGTTGCTGGGAATTGAACTCAGGACCTTGGGAAGAACAGTCAGTGCTCTTAACCTCTGAGCCACCTCTCCAGCCCTTGTAACCACTTTAAAAATACCTTTCCAGAGGCATTAGAGTTTGTGTTGCTAAGGAACCATCAGCACAACTTATTTCCAGAATGTTTTCATCATTGCAAACTGAAATCAGTACCGGTTAAAAGATAACAAAGCAGAGAGAGAGACAAAAAGACAGACACAGAGAGACAGACAGACAGGCAGGCAGGCAGGTACCAGCGATGGACAGCCACCATTCTACTTTCCAACTGTGTGAGTCTGGATACTCCAGATGCGTCACAGAAGTGAAGTCATTCATACTCATCTTTTGTGTTTGACTTATATTTCATTCAATGTAATGTCTTTGGGGTTCATCATATGGGATGTGAAGGCATAGATGACCTTTTTAAGGCTGAGTGGTGTCCCACTGTGCGCATATACCACATACTCTGTCCGTCCATTTATCCGTTGATGGGTACTGGAGTCACTTCCTCCTTCCCTGTCCATGTTTCTAGCCTTTGCTCTGCTCTTTGTAACACTCTGCATGTCTCAGAAATCCAATAGACTTTTTGACACATCCATTTCCCCACATTCTTTTCATTCCCGAACTTCTCAGAGGACCCCACTGGGCGAACAGTGCACACTGCCACTTCTGCTTTATACACTCATGAACACTCACCTTTGTAGATCTGAAAGCTCAACTTATCCACCATTTTGAGACCTGGAGACTCACCCTCTTCTCATCATCTTCGGTAATAAATAGATAAGTTCAAGATTCCTCCAGACTTTTTCCCAGCAAATAGGTGAACATCCCCCATTACGTTTCATTTTACACCTTCCTGTCTTCTCTATTCCTCGGGGACTGGATGACCCTGTAGGGGTTAGATAAATTAGATTTAGAAAATGTATAGGAGTTTCTGATACTGTCTCTTAATTTGGGGCCTGAAGAGCATTATCAGCATGAAGTCAGCAAAAACAGGAAACACTTAATAGACTGAAAAACAAGGTTGAAGTCAGGAAAAACAGGAAAGACTCAATAGACTTGAAGAAACAAAGTATCTGGCCTGACATTGTTTTCAGCTGCTAAGTGGGCGGAGCCCAAATTAAGCTGAAACAGAGTTCCTCCTATCTGAGGACAGTGCGTGGAGCCCAGAAGAAGAAGAGGCCCCTGATGCTAGAGAGCTCCAAGAGTCCTGCTGAAAAAAGGGCTGGCCATTGATGGCCAGCTCTCTCCCTGAAGCAGAAAGAAGCCGGTGAGCAAAGAAAGCCTGAGCAAGACACCAAAAGGCCAAGGACTAAACCCTGTGGCTCAGCTTTTGCCTAGAGGGGTTTGATCTGTCCGAACAGTGGCCTAGGGGAAACTGTGCCTGGCTTTAAGAACTGAGGCAGAGCAGCTGAGTTCCTGATTCAAAAGAAGTAAGTTGGCCTGCTGACGGCTGGGGTCTCCCACAGAGAAGAAAGCATGAAGCCTTATTTAAGGTGAGACTGCAATAACCAACTTACCCTGACGAACCTGCATCTGAGAGATCCAGAAAAAGGACTGTTAAGTGCTTAACAAAGACTGTGTTCCTGATGACTGAGGACCTGCCCCAGAGACTGTATCATTCTAAAAGGTTATGAAAGTAGTTGTTATAATTATCAATAGGTTTAGTGGATAGGTTAAAGGGGTTGTAGGAATTTATAGGATTAATAGTTAAGAAATTGTTGGTGTTTGTTATAAGTGAATTTAGTAATAAATAAATGAGTGTTGAATAGTAATTTAAAAGTTCGGTTACATGACCCTAACTTTTTCTCCTGGCCATCTGGGGCCTCCCTCTTCCTCATTCTCTGTGATGTAATAGCACCCTTAGCTCTAAGCTAATTCCAACCCATGGCAACCTCCCTGAGATGAGCAAATGGTCTCTGGAAGCTGCTAGCTCTCAGACAGGCAGTGAGGGGGATGGACCAGACACACCCCTGGCTGCTTCTTCAGGGCTGCATAGGATCTGAAAGTAAGTTCAAGGCAAGACCAACTTCCCCTGGGGAAGTGGTCAGTGTCTCTCATGAATAGGTGCATTTTAGCCTAGAAAATTCCATGGACACAATGCACTAGGCTGGATTCTAATGGCACGACTTTGGTGTGATGGAGGAAGGATGAGGTTCCTTTCTTCTTTCTTAGTGGCCTCCAGGTCTCACCAGGTGGGTCTTGCTTGCATAAGAGCTTCTTAAAAAAGCATTCCACAGCCCAAGCCAGATTCATAAATCCTCAAGAATTCAGGATGTCAGCAAAGGTCTAAATCTGTGTTTTATAACAGTGACATTATTTACACCAACTCGGGAGTTTTCACTACCAGAGTTAAGTTGGCCTAGCCCTCCCTCCTGAGCACACCACACAGGCATGCTTGGTGGTTCATGGCGACATTCATTTGCATTTTATGCCCCAAAAGTCAGAAGTTCGGGTGCTATTTATTTGATCATTTTTTAAAAAGTAATTTTATTACTTTTTATTTATTTTGTGTATGTATATATGCAGGGGGCAGGGCATGATCATGCAATGGCGTGCATGTGCAGGTCAGAGGACAACTTTCGGGAGTCAGTTCTCTCCTTCCACCTTGTAGATCCTGGGAAATGAACTTGGGTCTTCAGTCTTGGTGCAGGAGCCCTCTCACTGGCGATCACGTGCTATTTTCACCATGAGTTTAATTCATCATAGCCTGTATTCATTCCCTAGAAGACTTCATTCAGAGAGCCACCTTTAAGAAAATCCCTTCCAGAATGCACAGCTGCAGATCCATTATCATACACTATCTGGTCACATTATTTAATATCTCAATTTCCTGGAAGTGGACTGAAAAATGAAAAGAATTGAAAAATTAGATGACAGTCTGACTTGGCATAGTTGCCCTTTGACCTCGGACTTGTGAACAAACATAATAATAATAACAAATAAGTTTTTTAAAGATTTATTTATTTATTTTATGTGCACTGGTGTTTTACCTGTGTGTATTGTCTGGGTGAGGGTGTCAGATCCCCTGGGACTGGAGTTACAGACAGCTGTGAGCTGCCATGTGAGTGCTGGGAATTGAACCCGGGTCCTCTGGAAGAGCTGCCAGTGGTCTTAATCGCTGAACCATCTCTCCAGCCCCAACACATAATTTTTTAAGATTGATGGCTGAGTAACTTTTTTTCTAAAATCCTTGGGACCAGGGAGTCTTTCATAATTCTTTTCTTTCTTTCTGTCTGTCTGTCTGTCTTTCTTTCTTTCTTTCTTTTTTCCACATTTTGGGATATTTCCATGTGCTAAATAAAATATCTCGAGGCTAGGAACCAAGCTTAAACAGAAAATCCATCTGTGTTCTCATGCACCTCTGCAGCTGGAAGGTGGACTCACGGTGTTTTTAGTTTGTTTGTGTTTTGACAGTGACCTGCCACGAGAGGTCAGGTATGGAATTTTCCATCTGCTGCGGCAAATGAGTAAGTAGTCCAACGTGGTTCAAATGTTCGAGCATTTCAGACTTTGTATTTCTGGATTTAGAACACTTGGCCTTTTCTATGTCTAGAAAGAGTGGATTTATTTATTTTCCATGTATAGTTCAACCTGAGACTGTGAAGAAATCTCTCTACTTGGGAAGGACAAGGTTCTTTAAAGTGATTTAAGGGGTTCCATTTGTCTACAAGACATACTGAAAATGAAAAAGATGTTTATGAGGCCATGATAAAGCCTTTCATAAAATTAGATAATAGATAAATGATAGATAGACAGATAATATAAAATAAGTGATATATGACATATAAATTGATAGACAGATGATAGATGGTAAATATATAGATAGAAAATACACTGATAGATGATAGACAGACATGTAGACAGACAGACAGACAGACAAATAGACAGATAGATAGATAGATAGATAGATGGAGACAGATGGATAGAAAGATAGATGAAAGACAGACAGATAGCATCATGTTTTTTAAATGTACTAGTATGTCCCTCATCTCATCTTTCAGCCTCACTATAACCTCACTGCCTACCCTTGAGACAGCACTTCACTTGATACTATGTTCTATCACCAAGCTGGAGGTTGTTGATTGCAAACATGGACCCTCTTCAGAAAGGAATCTCAACTTCATCCACTACAAATATGTGGGAGCACCTCGTCTGGATCTCTTCCTGAGCAGAAAAGAGCTGGAAAAAGATGTAGACCGGGAATTTGCAGAAAAGTTAATACAAATAATGAATGACCACTATTAGAATCATTTAAAACAAAAAACAGGAAGAAAGGAAGCTCTAGTGAGTAGAACTTCACATAAGGAAGATGAGTGTGATGAGGGAATTCAACTAAATGTTGCCTGTGCAGGTAGACACGGGTGTAAACCTTTTAGAAAACAATTTGACAATCCAGCAATTTTCCATTTCCTTTGAAGCATTTATCCTAGAATTCTCTCATAAATAACCAAATTGTTTAGCATCTGAATGTCTGAAGGTTAATTGCACTGATTTTTTTAAAGGAGCAAAATATTGGAAATAATGGGATAAGTACCATAATAGACAAAACCACAGATGGATTGAGTTTGAAGGACTCTTCCAAAAACAACAGACAGAGACAAAATTCCAGCTCATGAAATCAGTTTAGTGGGTTTGGCCAATATTGAAAGAGAACAGAGGGGAATGATATGGGGTGGGGGTGGGGGGACACAGAGTGAAAAGGAATAAACTAGGATAGAAAATATCCCCAAGTGTCATGCAGTAGTGCTATGAACTGTACCCACTGTTGTGCTATTCCATGTTCCATATGAAAGTCTGGGTAAGAAAAGCTGGAAATATTAAATAAATGCAGAAAGCAATCAACTTGATGTGCAACCTCTACAGCTGTTGGGTTTGTTGATGTATGCTGTGACTCTTCCAGAAGGGAACCAATACAATGTAACATTTTCAAATTTTACTTTGCTAGTTTGAGAAATGGATCCGGAGCTAGTTACATAATGCAGAGTCCAATGGCTTTGCATTGTGCTATGACTACAAGCTTATGGGGTCCTCCAACAAGGCCACACCTCCTAATCCTTCCCAAACAGTTCCACCAACTATAGACCAAGCATTTAAATATATGAGCCTATGGGAGCCATTCTCATTCAAACAACCACAGGGAAGATTTTTACCAAAAATTGAGAGCTTTGTCCTCTTCTCATGTCTGGCTGCAATATTTTAGTTGAAAGTATATTCAATAATGAAGTCATTCATAAGGGAAAAATACATGAGCTACATTGGTTACCTTTCTGTTGTGATACAAGTCTATGTTGGATACAAGTCTAAAAGAGAATTTATTTTGGTTTATGGCTCCAGAAGGATAAGAGTCTTTGATGGTGGGCTGGAGGTATGGCAACAAGCAGTAGGCATGATGGCAGGAACAGGAAGCTAAGAGCTCAGCTCTTGTAAGGTGAACACTAAGCAGAGTGAGCAAATGAAATAGATGTTGTTTTTTATTCTCAAAACCCCATTCCTTCTGATATACTTCCTCCAGCAAGTCCTCTCTGCCTACACCTCCCTAAACAGTGCCACCAACTGGAGACCAAGTATTCAAATGCCCAAGGCTATGGGGGACATTTTTATTCAAACCCCCACAGGAACTACTTACTAGATCTTAGAATATGAAAGATCTTTACTTTGTAGAGAATGGAATAACTCATCATGAGCAATAAGAAAAGACTTTGCTAACCATATTTTCTCAGTTCAATTTTTTATTATAATATGTGGGCTTTAATGTTTATCATAGTTTTTTATTTTATTTTATTGCTTCAGGTTACATTTCCATCATATTGTCCTCTTTCCACTCCTTCCCAGCCCCGCCCTCCCACCCTATACCCCCTAACCCTTCTATCCCACTCCTCTGGAGTGGAGTGTCCCTACATAACTGTCTCTCACCCCAGTTCAGAAGTCATATGAGGGCCAAGAGCCTCCTCATACACTGGGGACCTACAAGGCAGCACCACCAGTGAAAAGTGTCTCATTGCCAGGGAGGGAAAACTAAAAAACAAACCAACAAACAAACAAAAACAAAACAAAAAAATAAATAAAATAAAAAGTCTATGTCCATGTTCCCTTTGGTGTGTTGGTTATAGTACAGGATATATATATATATATATATATATATATATATCCTGTACTATATAGCTAAAATCCTACTATAAGTGAATAGATGCCATGTGCATCCTTCTGAGTCTGGGTTAGCTCACTCAGAATGAGCTTCTCTAGTTACATCCATTTGGCTGCAAAGTGCATAATTTCATTGTTTCTGATAGCTGAGTAATATTCCATCATATAGATGTACCACAGTTTTTTAATCCATTCTTCAGTTGAGGGACATCTGGGTTGTTTCCAGTTTCTAGCTATTACAAATAAGGCTGCTATGAACATAGAGAGGAAACTTCCTTATGATTCCGTGAGGAGTCATTTGGATGTATACCCAGAAGTGGTATGGCTGGGTCTTGAGGCAGAGCTATTCCAAGTTTTCTAAGGTATCGCCATACTGACCTCCATACTGGTTGCACAAGCCTGCACTCCCACCAGCAATGTATGAGGGTTCCCTTTCTCTACACCCTCGCCAGCATGTGCTGTCATTTGAGCTTTTGATCTTAGCCATTCTGACAGGTGTGAGATGGAATCTCAGAGTCGTCTTGAGTTGCATTTCTCTGATGATTAAGTATGTTGAGCATTTCTTCAGGTGTCTCTCGGCCATTAGGAATTCCTCCTTTGTGAATTCTCTATTTAGCTCCGTCCCCCATTTTTTGATTGGATTATTTGGTTTCTTAGCATTTAATTTCTTGAGTTCTTTGTAGATTTTGGATATTAGCCCTCTGTCAGATTTGGGGTTGGTGAAGATTTTCTCCCAGTCTGTAGGCTGCCGTTTTGTTCTAATGACAGTGTCTTTTGCCTCACAGAAGCTTTTCAGTTTCACGAGGTTCCATTTATTGATTGTTGGTCTCAGGTCCTGAGCTGTTGGTGTTCTGTTCAGGAAGTTGTCACCTGTGCCAATGAGTTCGAGGGTTTTTCCCACTTTTTCTTCTAGTAGATTTAGTGTGACCAGCCTTATGTTAAGGTCTTTGATCCACTTGGACTTAAGTTTTGTACAAGGTGATAAGTATGGGTATAATTTCATTCTTTTACAAGTGGACATCCAGTGGGACCAGCACCATTTGTTGAAGATTCTGTCTTTTTTCCATTGTGCGGTTTTGGCTTCTTTGTCAAAAATTAGGTGCCTATAGGTATGTGGGTCTATTTCTGGGTCTTCAATTCGAGTCCATTGATCTACTGGTATGTTTCTATACCAATACCATGGTGTTTTTACTACTATTGCTCTGTAGTACAGCTTGAAATCTGGGATGGTGATACCTCCAGATTTTTTTTATTGTACAGGATTGATTTAGCTATTCTGGGTTTTTTGTTCTTCCATATGAAATTGAGAATAGCTCTTTCCAGGTCTATAAAGAATTGTGTTGGTATTTTGATAGAAATTGCATTGAATCTATATATTGCTTTTGGTAGGATGGCCATTTTTATAATGTTGATCCTACCTATCCATGAGCATGGGAGATCTTTCCATCTTCTAAAGGCCTCTTCAATTTCTTTCTTCAAGGGTTTGAAGTTCTTATTGTACAGGTCCTTTACTTGCTTGGTTAGAGTTACTCCAGGTATTTTATATTGTTTTTGGCTATTGTGAAGGGGGTTGTTTCCCTTATTTCTTTCTCAGCCCATTTGTTTGTTGAAAGAAGAAAGGCTTCTGATTTTTTTGAATGCTAACCATATTTTCAAGGGGGGAAGAACCCATCAATAGTGTTTGTTGAAATAGTTGTACAATAGATTTTTATTGTTTTAGTTTTTATTTATGTGTATGTGTAGGGGTTAGATAAATTAGATTTAGAAAACATATAGGAGTTTCTGATACTGTCTCTTAATTCGGGGCCTGAAGAGCATTATCAGCATGAAGTCAGCAAAAACAGGAAACACTTAATAGACTGAAAAACAAGGTTGAAGTCAGGAAAAACAGGAAAGACTCAATAGACTTGAAGAAACAAAGTATCTGGCCTGACATTGTTTTCAGCTGCTAAGTGGGCAGAGCCCAAACTAAGCTGAAACAGAGTTCCTCCTATTTGAGGACAGTGCGTGGAGCCCAGAAGAGAAGAGGCCCCTGATGCTAGAGAGCTCCAAGAGTCCTGCTGAAAAAAGGGCTGGCCATTGATGGCCAGCTCTCTCCCTGAAGCAGAAAGAAGCCGGTGAGCAAAGAAAGCCTGAACAAGACACCAAAAGGCCAAGGACTGGACCCTGTGGCTCAGCTTTTGCCTAGAGGGGTTTGATCTGTCCAAACAGTGGCCTAAAGGAAACGGTGCCTGGCTTTAAGAACTGAGGCAGAGCAGCTGAGTTCCTGATTCAAAAGAAGTAAGTTGGCCTGCAGACGGCTGGGGTCTCCCACAGAGAAGAAAGCATGAAGCCTTATTTAAGGTGAGACTGCAATAACCAACTACCCTGACGAACCTGCATCTGAGAGATCCAGAAAAAGGACTGCTACGTGCGTTAAAGAATCTACAACAAAGACTGTGTTCCTGACGATTGAGGACCTGCCCCAGAGACTGTATCATTCTAAAAGGTTAGAAAAATAATTACCAATAGGTTTAGTGGATAGGTTAAAGGGGTTGTAGGAATTTATAGGATTAATAGTTAAGAAATTGTTGGTGTTTGTTATAAGTGAATTTAGTAATAAACAAATAAGTGATAAATAATAATTTAAAAGTTTGGTTACATGTATGTGCTTATACATGCATGTGAGTCCCTGTAGAAGCCAGAAGTGTCAGATTCCATAATGCTGGAATGACAGACAGCTGTGAGCCACCCAGTCTGAGTGCTCTTCAAGAGCAGCAAGCACTCTTAAACACCGAGCCAACTTTCCAGCCTCATATTATCCATAGAGTTTTAATAAAAGTGATTCCTATGAGTGGATTTTCAAACATTAAAAAATGCTGCCTTAAAAATGAGCATACCAGGCTGGAGAGATAGCTCAGTGGTAAAGAGCATTATCTGCAATTCCAGAGATCCTGAGTTCAATTCCCGGTAACTACATGGTGGCTCCCAACCATCTATAATATGATCTGATGCCCTCTTCTGGCATGCGTTCACTCAAATACATTGAAATAAATAAATCTTTTTTTAAAAAAAAGAGCATACCATAAACATTGAAAAAATGGCTCCATCTTGTTAATAACCACTTTAGGTACTGGTAATTAACGACTTGTAAATTAGACCTCAGGCAGGTTCAGGGGCTAAATTGATCTGTGGCAGGAGCAGGAACCATCTGCAGTTGTCTTGGTTCACATCCATAGCAGTTGATGCCGACTATCAGCTGAGATGGCTGGAAATGCCCCGACATGTGACCTTCTCAAGTGGTTTAAGCTTCCTGGAAGCCTGATCTCCCCCCTGTCACCTTTCATGGCCCAGTCCAGGAAGTCACACGTGTCACTTCCACAGATGTCAAAGTCTTCCAGAACGGGAGGGGAGTCAGCGCTGTTGTAAAAGCTAGACTAGGAAGCTAAGCAGCAGAAATGTGATAATCTCTCTGAACTGGCACTGGCAGGGCCATGAGGGAAGCCTGTTTCAGGCCCTTCTCCTTAGTTCATAAGTAACTGTCTCACACACTCTGTCTAGGAACTTCATCTTTCCTCTATATGTGTCTGTGTTCAAGCCCCCCCTTTTTGTCAGACACCCTAATCCAGTGATTAACCTTAACCCCATTAATTACCTCCATAAAGACCCTCTTTAAGATCTTGTTCTCCAGCTGGGTGGTGGTGGTGCACACCTTTAATCTCAGCACTTAGGAGCCAGAGGCAGGCGGATCTCAGAGTGTGAGGCCAGCCTGGTCTGCAAAGCAAGTTCCAGGACAGCCAGGGCTACCCAGGGAAACCTTGTCTCAAAAAGCAAACAAAGATCCTATTCCACTAAGAAGATCACACACTGAAGTGCTGAGGGTTATAGCTTCCACATAGAAATTGCTGGAGAATATGAGTTACCTATAAATTAGACCTAACACTCAAGGGGAAGAGTATCAAAATCACTATGTAAAAACTGCATGTGGGAGACATTTTACTGACATTTTTGGAAAACAGTCTTCAACATTATGACCCTAAAAGTTGAGTGATGAGACTCTATGGCAGCCTACACTGTTCATTTCATAAATATCAGCTCTCAACATAAATCATATACTTTGGAGAAAACCCAACTTTTATAGGTTTCCTATTTTTGGTGTGGGCGAAGAACTCAAATACCAAGTACACGATTCCAAGCAAGGCAGATGGGAAATCTATGGCTGACTCTTTTCCGAGGCAATGAAAGGCTGTGCTTTAGCTCCAGCGCTTCCTAGTAGAACTTCCTGAGAATTATTATTTCTGGCTCAAGGGTCCCGTCTACTTTATACCCCTTTGCTGATTTGCTTATTTGTAGTAGACATTCACTATTAGTGACTGTCATCCAGCCTTGGCCAATCTTGTCTTCACTCAAACAAACCTCTGCCTGTTAATGTCCAAAGTACATTTAAACATGTATTATTACCAAACTGTAGATGCCACAAATGCAAATAAGTACTTGCTATGGCACTAAATATGACCATGCTTCATTTACTCCTGATCTTGTCACTTGAAATGAATGTTATAGCTCAGAACGAACTTTACACATGGGTGGGGCTCCCAGCTAACCCAGGAAGGCACTGGCAAGTTCCTGAAGTCTAACTCTCCAAAGTGTATCAGCAGCAAACCATCTCTAACGCTAACCACTGCAATTATTTTCATTATTTTAATGCAAGCACATCTGGACAGGCTTGTTGACTCAGGGCTACAATCTTAATACTTGGGAGACTGAAGCAGCAGGATTGCTGGAAGTTGGAGGCCAGTCTGAGCTGCAGAGGGAGATTTGGTTCCAAAAGACAAAATTTCAAAAACAGGATTTCCCTGTAAATGGAAAAACAGGTTTAGTGTGTATTTGTTACAAACCTGAGGGAACCCATGTTCAAGGAAAACGTCCCCAAACAAGGCCATCTCTGGTCTCTGCTACTGTGAACACATGCCCTCACCACTCCATTCTCTCCCACACTTCATGCTGTCCTCATATCCCAGACAATAAAGTACAATGTTGCTTTGTACGGTGCCTCCCCTGTCTCTTCCTCAGTTGTTTTGCTTTTGTTGACCCGGAGTGCAGCTGCAGTCCCTAGCAGGCTCTTCCAGTTTCATGCCAGCAGTTTACAGTCAGCCAAACAGCTTCCCCGGGCATATAAAATTTCAGCTACACTAAGGAAATTTGGCACCTCATCTAGGATATTTGGTATTGCCCAGTGTTCAGAGGCCTGTGGTTCTTGCTTCTTGAGCTGGCTGGCCTCCGGGAGAAGGCAAGTAGGACCGTGAACAACTGTAAGGTACGAAAGCTATTCTTATGTACGGTGAGGCGAGACTCTCCTGGAGGACTTGGTATAGCCCAAGGTGCTGCTTCAAGAAAACTGCATTTCCTTTTTTCTTTCTTTTCTTCTTCCTTTATTGATTTTCATTTTCAAGACAGGGTTTCTCTGTGCAGCCCTGGCTGTCCTGGAACTCACTCTGTAGACGAGGCTGGCCTCAAACACAGAGGTCTGCCTGCCTCTGCCTCCCTAATGCTGGAATTAAAGGCATATGCCATCAACACCAGCAGAGAACTGCTTTTCTAAAAGGTCCCTCAGAGATACAAAAGCCAGTCCAGAGACATTTTGAGAAGCAGCATGTCAGAGTGCACGTGGGATATATAATGAAGAGGGGAACCTAGACACCACACTGGATTGACCAATTGTTCTCAAATTCATCTGCCTATTAGACATATCAGAATCACCTTGGAGACTTAACACTGGATGTCCAGGCTGTGTCTCATCATGATTAAATTGAAGTTCTTTGAGTAGGATCACAGCATCTGTGTTGGTTTAAGTAAGAATGAACCCTCCTCCCTCTAGGGGCACTGCAGATGTGGCTGCTGTATCACATGTGCATCAGTAGGTGGCAGAGAGGAGAGAGGCTATGTCTACATTCAGTGTTCTGACCTATGAACATCTGAATGAATAGTAGCCTAACATTTCTGGAAAAAACACTCTGGAGACCAACACTAGTATGTCACCATGGGGCCCAGACAGGGAGCTAGCTTGTGACAACTCCCAGCCCCACACCAGGGAAGCACAAGATGGGTTCCAAGGACAGGAAGAAAGCCAGAGACTAAAAGAACCCTGCCTGGCCCTGGATGTAGGGATTGTGGGTGAGCTGGTCCTGAGAGTGTGAGTGCCGGAGAGCCAGCCCTGCCTTTTGTCTGCCTTGTGGTGTTGTTGGAAAGAGAGAGATCCCCTCCCCTCCTTTTGCCCTCACCACCAGTGGTGGACAGGAGATCTGTCCCAATGGGGTTACAAGAGCAGGAGAGCTGTCCCTGCCCCTCACATTCTGCAGCACTCAGGAGAGCAGGCCCTGCACCTCACCAGGACAGCACAGTACAGCTGGCTCTGGATGTTGGGGATGTAGATGAGCCAGCCTCAAGGGAGTGAGTAGAGGAGAGCCAGCCATGCCTTTCATCTGTTTTTCATTGGTGTTGGTGAGGAAGAGAACCCCTCCACTCTCTGATGCCCTCACCACAGGTAGCATGTGGGAGAGTTGGCCCTGGTGGGGTCACAAGAGCAGGACAACTGTCCCAGACCTTTACCTGCTACAGCACTCAGGAGAGCAGGCCCTGCACCTTACCTGGGTAGCACAGTAGAACTGGCCCTGGATGTGGGGGTTACAGGCCTAGTGTCAGGGCTTTGAGTTGGCCCACAACAACATCTACTCCATGGATGAACTGCTGGAGTGCATGAAGAGGTCAATTTCACAGACCTAAAACTACAGGATCTCCATCACACAGGACAATAACAGCATACCTGAGAGGAGTCCCAGTGAGGTTCCAGCATTGACAAAGTAGCAGAACCTAGAGGCCTTGTACAGACCAAGGAGTCATTATAATGAACATTTGCAAGAAAAAAACATGTGGACAAAAGGAAATATTGTGGGACACACTGAGACACATTACAGCTTCCACAATGAGATTTGTTTTTATGTAGAGAGAGGTTTCAAGGGTGGAAGGTGGGTCTGAGGGGAGGTGAGATATGAGAGGGAACAGGATGCATGATGTGAAATCCACAAAATTTTTTCAAAAGAAAAAGAACAAAATTTAAAAAAAAGAAAGAATGGCCCCCATAGACTCATATTTAAATGTTTAGGAAGTGGCTTTAGGAAGTGTGGCCTTGTGGGAGGAAATGTATCACTGGGGGTGGGCTTTGGGGTGTCACATGCCCAAGCCACATCCACTGTGATTCTCTCTGCCTGTTGCCTGGGGATCCAGATGTAGAACTCTCACCTCCTTCTCCAGCACCACGCCTGCCTGTGGCCACCATGCTCCTCGCCATGCTGATGGTGGACTAAACCTCTGAAATGCAAGCAACCCCCAATTAAATGTTTTCTTTTATGAGTTCCCATGGTCGTGTTTCTTCACAGCAACAGAAACTCTAGCTAAGACAGCATTCTTTTTTGTAAATTTCCTCAAGTGCTTCCAATGAGTAGCCAACCTTGAGAACAATGACCTAATGCAACGGTTCTCAACTCTGGTTGCAAGTAATTAATCCTGCTCCCACCCTACCCCAAATCAATTAACCTGGAGCCTCTGGGTGTAGAGCCGATGAGAAGATTTGGTGAGGAAAGGCAATTATTAATAATCCTAGCAGCCTGAGTTCCAACCCTAGAGCCACATAAAAGAGGAAGGAGAGAATTGACTTGATAAGGTTGACCTCTGACCTCCACACTAGTACCATGACATGAGTACAGTGGCACATGACCCATATCCATCATCATCATCATAAAAGAATACCTCTGTATGAAGCCTGGGTTCCCCCCTTCCTTCCCTCCTTCCTGTGTCCTGGATTTTCTTTTAGCCAGTATACAGTACTGCTTGTCTGCACCCCATTATAATTAGTTGTGTCTGTTCCAGCTAAGAAATCCTTTCTTGGGGCTGGAGAGGTGGCTCAGAGGTTAAGAGCACTGGCTGTTCTTCCCAAGGTCCTGAGTTCAATTCCCAGCAACCACATGGTGGCTCACAGCCATCTACATTGAGATCTGCCCGGGCATATATGTAGAGCAAATACTGTATACATAATAAATAAACAAAAAAAAGGAAATCCTTTCTTGTTTAGGACAAGAGAGATTGGGATAATTACTTTCATGTTTTGAAAACGAGGGAAGATTGGTCCATACAGTCTGGGTGGATAACTGATTAGTCTTCAGGATGAATTCCCCAGCAATCTGGAAATTACCCAGAATAGCAATTCTCAGCTGTCCCAACCTGCAGCGCCAGCAGCAGCACCAGCACCCTGAAGTTTGTTGGAAAGTCTCAGGTCCTGCTCCAGCACAATAGGCTCGCTTGTGTGTCACCCCCAAATTCAAGTGTTGAATCCTAGTAGAGGACTGGAGAGAGAGCTTAGTGGTTAAGAATACATAGTGCTCTTGCAGAGGACCCACGTTCAATTCCCAGCACCCGTATCAGGCAGCTCACAACTTCCTGGAACTCCAGCTCTGGGGGATTTGACACCCCCTCTGTCCTCATATGCAGACATATACACATAAATAAATAAATAAATAAATAAATAAATAATAAAAATATTTTTAAAAGAAAAAAATCCTAGTGTAAATGTAATGGGATTAGAAGGTGGGACCTTTTGGGGGCATTACTAGATGATAAGGGGGGAGCCCTCATGAATGGGAGCAGTGCCCTTTAAAAAGGGACTCCTCCAGGACTCCTCCAGGTCCTCTAGACCTGGTCCCACCATGTGGGGATAGACTGAGAAGACAGGAGGAGATATTGCAATCTGAAGCCCTCACCAGAACCCAGCTATGCTGGTGCCCTGACTTCAGAATTTAGAGAACAAAACTCCTGCTATTGATAAGCCAGCACACCCATAATACTTTGCTACAATGACGCACATGGGCAAGGCAGAGGGGCTCTCGTCTATGTATTGACCGACCTCTGCAGGTGCCTCTAGTGCCCCTGCCAGAAAGATTGCAGTGGGGCAGCTGGGATCATCATTTTTTCACCTCTGATGCTGACTTATATCTTTATTTTAAGTAACCCTTCCACTTTACCTCTTAGAGGGAAAGGCATCTGTAGCAGCAATGGTGTGGCTTAATCACATGTCAGTGTCAGATGGGATAGTGAGGTCTCCAAGGAGCCCCTTTCTGTGTGTTCTTTGGACCCCAGTTTTTTTGTTTATACTCACATTGTTCTGTCTTTAACATGATGGTCACAGGTAACCCCCACATTCTGACAGCCATGCACATTTAGTAGCCCTTTAGAAACATGCCTTCAGACCAGAGTCATTAGTGTGTCTAATGGGCCCTTGCTGGCTCCTGTTTGCCCACCTTTTGTTCTCCATTTCATTACCAGATGGGGTCACATACCCCTTCCATTTTTATGCAGTAACACATTATCCGGAACAGCTGGGGAGCTGGACAGGGGCCATTCTGGATTAGACATCAGCGTTCCACCAGAAGCCAGAGCTCCGCTCTCAGCCTGGAGGCATGCAAAAATAGGAAACAGCTCATTTAAAATTTTTAAATTATTATTATGATTATTATTGCCAATGATCCTTCATCAGAGATTATCAAGGATTCAGATTGTGAGGCCCAGAACCTGCTAGGAAGGAGCTCACAGTGATACACATATACAAAGTGTGGGATAAGTCACTACACTGCCAGTTCATCCTTGAAGGGAGGAAACCTCTTCTAGGGAGTGTGTACCAAGTCTTATGGGCACAGTTTTACTTAATTTTCACAAAACACTGATGGTGGTTATTCCTGGTTACATAGATACAAATACATAGCAAACACACTGAAAAATGTTAAACAACTTGCCTAAAAATCCACAGCTAATGAACAGAGTGGCTCATGCTGTCTTGCTACCCTGCCCAGCCCACCAGAAACGTCTTTGTCAACCACGTTGCCATAAGTAGAAGCCTCAGCTCTCTTAAGTGGCAGCACTGCTTCCTGCTGTAAATACTAAAAGTGAAAATGATTTTTAAAAGAAATCACACTTAGTTCTTAGAGTTGATCATTAGGGTACTCTATAATTATCAAAAACATGAAGGAGGACAAAAAGAATTAGGAAGTGGAAGTTGATGCATAGGATCAGAAATTGCATGTTCTCAGCATCTTCTCTGAAACTGCAACATTGTTAACAATGATATTTATTAATAACTACAAGTTTTCCGGGCAGCCTGGTGGGAGATCAGCATGCCTGACTTGCCTTAGAGACCTGTAGTCCTGGCAGGGTGGTCTGAGAGGGAAGCTGCTGGATATTTATTAATAACCATAAACTGTTACATTAGGCCAGCACAATTGCTGGCAGCCTAGAGGGGCAGCCACTAGAGCCTGGCAGGAGGTCGGTAGGCCTAGATTACCTTAGCTGGCAGCCTATAGGCCACCATGGCCCTTTTCCCAATAATTAAATACACTAAGATCTTTTAATGTTTCAACACTGAGGCCTTAGCTGGGGAGATTCTCAAATGGAACTCAACCACCTAATCCCAAACAGCCATGTGGCTTGTTATACCTTCAGAGCTCACAGAGCTCACACCCAGATGTCCTGCTGCTCTGGAGACATGGCAGGGAAGTTCTTCTGTGTAAAACCCATGGTTCCTTTCATGGTCCCAGGAAGTCCCATGTAGGAGTTAGATAAATTAGATTTAGGAAATATATAGGAGTTTCTGATACTGTCTCTTAATTCGGGGCCTGAAGAGCATTATCAGCATGAAGTCAGCAAAAACAGGAAAGACTCAATAGACTGAAAAACAAGTTTGAAGTCAGGAAAACAGGAAAGACTCAATAGACTGAAAAACAAGTTTGAAGTCAGGAAAACAGGAAAGACTCAATAGACTTGAAACAAAGTATCTGGCCTGACATTGTTTTCAGCTGCTAAGTGGGCA
>CAJQZJ010000067.1:1471342-1545098 GCA_907164525.1 Lophiomys imhausi
AATAGTTAAGAAATTGTTGGTGTTTGTTATAAGTGAATTTAGTAATAGATAGATAAGTGTTAAATAATAATTTAAAAGTTCGGTTACAGTCCCACCTTCCTATACTCTTTCTGCTCAGCTAATTGGCCATCAGTGACTTTTGTTAACCAATCAGAGAATGCCTCAGAAAGGGGTTAACCAGATCTCTGAGCACTGAAATCAGCCTCTGAGAACCAATGTATTAGACCTTGCTCTAACACTCAAATCATCTTCCTCTGCTATCCTTCTGTCCATCTTCCAGTGCCATCAAGAACTCCAGCTGGGATGAGGAAGACTGACAAACAGTCAATAGCTCCAAGCACACTGGGCTCTTTGTCCCAACCGATCTACCTCTGCCTCGTAGGCCATGGTCTCTGAAGCAGGGCAGATGCCTGTTTTCCCACATTCTTGACAATTTTGTACACTATATCCTAGTAAAGTATTTCTGTTGTGATAGTAAAAGTAAAAACCAACTTAATTCATCCTTATCTGATGTTGAGTTTGAATACACATATATTTGAATTTTTTCCTTTGTGAATTATCCATTCATACTCTTCACCTACCTTGGAGTGGGGGGTGGAATTTCTCTACTAGAATGTGTTGTCATATAAAAAAAACAACACTGCCCAATTTGTCTTTTGATTTCCTTGTTTTTCTAACACAGGAGTTTTCAGTTTTATTTGGTCACATTGATGTTCTCTCTCTTCAGTGTCATCATAAAGAAAGACACCTAGGCTAAGCTTAGCAAATAGTTTTCTCCTTCAATTGGAAGTCAGTTGTTCTAAAATGCACTTATTGTTTGTGTGTGTGTGTGTGTGTGTGTGTGTGTGTGTGTGTGTGTGTGTGTTTGTGGTATATTCATTTTGTGCATGTGCCAGAGACTGGCATCCAGATGTCTTTCTTCAAACATTTTTTGAGACAGGTTCTCTCACTGAACCTGAAACTCTCCATTTTAGCTATTCTGGCTGACCAGCTAGCCTCAGATAGCTTTCTGTCTCTTTTCCATGGCCCTGGAGTTACAGATAGGAAGCTGGCCAGTGCCATTTACTAAACAAGACCTACTTCCCCTAAATGTAAGTGTTGTCTTTATTCTATATTCAGTCTTCTCATTTACTTTAGTTTCTTTCTTGATGGCCCAGCCTATCCAACACTGGTTTAATTTCTTTAATTTGACATGTTTTGACACTTGTTAGATTTAGTTCTATTGCTGCTTATTAAGATTTTTCAAATATTTTGCTGGGTGACAGTGGTACATGTCTTTAATCCCAGCACTTGCGAAGCAGGGGCAGGTGGATCTCTGAGTTGGAGGACAGCCTGATCTACAGAATGAGTTCCAGGACAGCCAGGGTTACAAAGAGAAGCACTGTCTCAAAAGCAAAAAAAAAAAAAAAAAAAAAAAAAAGTTTTTTCAAATATTGTGACTACCACTGAATATTTGTTCTTCCAAATTAGCTTCAGAATAATTTTATCAAGGCATAATTTCTCAATTTAGTCTTCTAGACCATCTAAGCTTGTCTCTCTACTGACTATTCTTGTTTGTTTTTTGAGACAGGACTCAAATTCAGAGATCCACCTGCCTCTGCCTCCCAAAAGTTGGAATTAAAGGTGTGTGCCACCACTGCCAAGTATCTATTTCTTCCAGTACTCAGTAACTATACCTGGTACCTATTGTTTACCTGTAACTATGGTAGAAGCTGGAAATATAAACCCTGCCCATCTAAGAACTAAATTCCAATCTGTGTCCAAAAGCCTGAGAAGCAGATGAGCTATGGTATAAATATCCTTCTCTGTTAGTTAATTTTCCATTGCTAATAACATATTACAAAGGCTAGGTAAATTATAAAGAAAAGAGGCTAGTTTTTGATTCATGGTTCTAGATGAAGGTCAAGGGGCTACATTTACTGCTGCCTTTCTTGCTGGTAGAGAGGTACTATAGGGTATCACAAGGAAAGACCTGGGTGTACATGTGTGACTGCACATGTGTCCTCTAGTGTCTCTCTTTGTCTTTATGAAGTCGTCAATGTTCAATTACAGAGGCTCCTCCTGCTGACCTTCTGTATTTATTCACTCCTTTCAATGGGGCTGCCTCTAATAGATTAAGTTTCTACTCTCTTGATATGTCACAATGGGGATTCAACTCCATGAGTTTGGGAGGGAACAACCATGTTCAAACTGTAGCACAGTCCAAGGAAAGGCAGTGCCAGCTCAGCCAATCAGAGAGAGAGAGAGAGAAAGAGAGAGAAAGACACCTTCAGAGAGTGTTCATCCCTTGGTTAGCTTCTGCTAGGTGTGTTCAATCCTTTTAATGTTGCAACAGGGTTATTGTCATCTACAAAGTTCACAATGGAGAATTTTACAGTGAAGTTAGAAAACTAAAAATCACACAACTAATGCCATAATACTTTAAATACATTTACCCTTTTGTGTTGGGCCACATTGGGAGCTGTCTTTGGCTGCATGTGGCCCACCGGCCTTAGGTTAGACACACCTCTAAGTCTAGACCTTGCCTTGGCCCAGATACAGGAGACGGAAAGCCAGAGCTGGTAAATCAAAGTGAGAGCAAGGAAGTAGGGAGGCAAGACCTGCAGCTTTAGTAAGGTAGGACTCCACAGGGGACCCTGGGCTCTGGGAGAGTGGGCTTTGCCTATGTGTGTGCTGGTACCTGTTTCTGTCTCTCTCTGTCTCTCATTCTTTCTCTCTCTCTCTCTCTCTCTCTCACACACACACACACACACACACACACACACACTGACTATCTAACCCTGGAAGACCAGTTGCAGATCTTTGCTTCTGAGTGTAATGTGTATACCATCTGTCTCTCCATGCTAGTAGGAGCACTAATAAAAGTTACATGTTGAAACTTTTGCAGGAACTTGTGCATAAAAATTCCATATGCCAATTGACTGGACTACATGAGCATATCTGTCAAAAACAGGTCTCTTAGGCATAGTTAAGGACATTCCAAAGTAGCTTTATAACTGCTTTGGCCTCCAAGTAGCATGAATTAACTCTCATGGGCTGGGTCTCTTCTCCCTGCATGAAGGATTAGGCCAAATGTCTAAATAACTCAAGTCCACACTCCCCTTTGACCCTTATCAGAGAAAACATCAGTGATATGGCCATTACTGTCTCAAAAGGAGGGCAGCTGTAATTCCTCACAAGGTTGGGCTGGCTAACACTCCCTCATAGGGAGGCTCACAAAGCTCATTAGCCCCATCCCCTCTTTGAGAATAAATAAATGGTTAACATTTCTGGAGGGAGAGGCTCTTCTTTAAGAAAATAACTGCCTATAAATTACCTATGCTCCTGAAAGTCACCATTTAAACTCATTGGTTCATCAAGGTAGTGTTGTGGGAGTCATTTCTTTAACCTGCAGTTGGTCCTCTATTTGGATGAATAGATGTCTTACCCCAAAACCCATACAACATTGAAGCAAAGTCCAAAATTGTGCTGCTGGTCCACTCAACTATTAACATTTGTTAATATGGTCAAAATGATCCACGGTTCAGGTATTACAGACTTGAAATAGAACAAGTTTTGAATTTTCCAGCATTCTTTTGTTCCCGCAATGTTTGCAGTGTGTGTACACTGACACGTGTTGGGTGATTAAGCCACAGATGTCAAGCATTATTTTATTTTGAAACTTCAGTGAATGTATTCCTGAGAGGGTCAGTCCCCATCCTCTGTCTGCCTGAAATGGAGAGTATGGTGCTGCCCTTTAGGCCACGCTTAACCACACACTAAACTGTATGTGTGGTATCTCAGCACATGCCTAAGCTAGGAGCTCACTATTTTACTTCCCCACCCCCAAACATTTTGTTTCTTCTCTGACCTGCATGAAGATTTCTTTTTTTTTTTTTTTGTTTTTGTTTTTTTTTTTTTGTTTTTCGAGACAGGGTTTTTCTGTGTAGCCCTGGCTGTCCTGGACTCAATTTGTAGACCAGGCTGGCCTCGAACTCGCAAAGATCCGCCTGCCTCTGCCTCCCAAGTGCTGGGATTAAAGGTGTGCGCCACCACTGCCTGGCTGAAGATTTCTTTAGAAAAGGCAAATGGATAACCACATCAGATGATAGAATCAGAGTTTTCAAATATCTCAACATGTTGGAATAGCATTGAGATGGTAACAGAATGAGGTGTGAAAGGTGTGACTGAAAACCATGTATGGATCTCAGGAAACAAGAAGTGGGGCAGAAAAGGAATCCAACCTCTCAGTTGGATACATGAAGAAAGGCTTAGGGAGTTCAGTTCAGTGCCTGCTGGGTGGCTTCAGAAAGGCATTCAGGCTGTTTCTCCTCGGGGCTATCTTTGTGCCACTAGATGACATCTACCCAAACGGGGGGTGAGATATTCTTTCTTTTCCCAGTGTCAGACTATTATATTCATATGGAGGTGCCTCATTTTAACATTAAAGGGATGAAAAAATGGTAAGAGCTTTGTGGAGATTTGAATGAGAATGGCCCCCATAAGCTAATATATTTGAATGCTTGGTCCCTTGAGATGGTGGAATTGTTTGGTAAGGATTAAGAGCTGTAGACATGTTAGAGGAGATGTGTCACTAGGAGTAGGCTTTGATGTTTCAAAAGCTCATACTATTCCCAGTTAGTGCCTCTCCCCCCATCCCCACCTCTCCCTCTTTGCCTATGTGTAAACTCTTGGCTATCCTGGTGCCATGCTTTCTGCCATGATGGTCATGGACTCACCCCCTCTGGAAGAACTGTAAGTCCCAATAAACTCTTTTGTGAGCTGTCTTGGTTGTGGTGCCTTCACAGCAATTGGAAAGTAACTAAGACAAGCCTGGTGACCAAAAGAGCACCTTCCCCACCAGAATTCCTAATGTGGGGACTGAGTCCCAGGAGCTGCAGTTACAGGAATCTGTAGGGAGAGCTTGGGGCGGGGGTGGAGGGGAGGGAATGTGGTTAGTTCCAAACACAAGAGAATCTGCGGTATGGAATGGAGCCTGACTGGTGCAGGATAGCAGAGCCAGTTCAGGGAGTTTCTTCCAGAAGAGCTGCTGTTGGTACAGTCAGAACACATGCTCTTCATGGCCATGGTGCTTTTCCCTCAAGAAACTGATTCTTGGGATGAGGGTGGGAAAACACTGGGAATATTATTGTCATCTACTATGATTCTCCATACCGCATTCCTATCCAATGAAAACCTTATTTCTTAGTGCTTAAATCTTCTTGATGGGCTCTTTTGAATGGCATTGTGAACACAATATCACGTGAACAGCATTGACATAGGAGACACACGAATTGTGTGTCAGCATAAGGTTATTGTGTAATTCAGCTGCTGATTTCTGTACCACCCCCAATACCTCATTGCAATCCTTGTTCTGAGACTCTCTCATGTCTCAATGTTGTGTAAACACTGTTCTCTAGTTGTCCCCTGATATGCCAATAAAACAGCTTACCACCAATCACTGAGCAGGGGAGAGAATAGTTTTTTTCTTAATAATAGATAATAATATCCTTACTAATCTAAAAGATAAATATACATCAATCCTATATTTATGAGAAAGGGATGTCATGTAGGCAGCCAGTCTCCTTAGGATGTGAGGCTCCCATGGGAGAACTGGTACCAAAAGACATTTTTCACTAAAAAAGATATTCTGTTAGACAATATAAGGACCCAGAATTAGGCTGGGAGATGAACATTCAAGGTGTTTGGGGTGTTTTTTTTTGGGGGGGGAGGGACATTGTACCATGGAAAGTGTTCCCGATATGACTTAACCAAAAGGGAGATATATCATCTTCCAAAAACAACTAAATGATGCTTTGTTGACTTTAATTTTTTTAAAGGGTCAATAAGAGCAATAGTACAACTGCTAAGATATACTAGATTCTGGAAAGGACTGTTGAATTATATCAGCATATAAAGGTCCAAATTCCAAAATAAACACAAGAAATACATTGCATTGGGGAGGAGAACATTCTCTTGTCTCAACAGGAAACAAAAAGCTATGTACTCTGTCCAAACTGATACAAATCAGATTTGACGGAGGGGGGGGGGGTCCTGAAGATCTTGGCTTCAGACAGATGGAAAGGAATCAAGAGACCAAACAGGACAAGTAACATAATTTGCTGATCCCTCCACATTGGACACCTCTGAGACTGGCTAAAGCATAAATATATATGCATAGCCAATAAAAATCTTGTTGGCTGCATAGAAATCTGCATTCTTTCATATGGCATGAATGAAAATTTACCAATGTCTTTCTTCTGTTCAAAGAGCAGAAAGTATTAATTGATCTGTGTATCCTGTACATCCCATGAATATTATAAATACAGAACTGTATGTTACTTGTGAGAGCTTATATATTTACAGAACAAAAGGACCAAACACAAGAAGTTGGATTGGACCTGACAAGATTCATCCTGGAGGATGCTGAGAAGGATGCTGAGATACATTCCAACACCCTACAGCACCCAGCGTTAGACTGCTTCAATTCCTGTTCCATCAAAACCCACTTCCAGAACAGCTTCAAAGAAAGCTGGTGATTCCAATTGGCTCAGCCTTTCAGACTGTTCCAATCAGGACTTCATTTAGGCTTACATTTCCTCAACATTCAAAAAACTGGACAACAAATGTTACTAACTTGCTCAACCATTTTTTCCAACTTGTTTTGGCCACCAAAAAGGTATTCTATGCCCCAAATCAGCACAATGCAAACTTAAGAGACCATCATCCCATTTCCTTAAGTTGGAGTGTGTAGGTCTGAGTAGTTTTTCTGGGTGATGGATGTTTGTTATACAGGGGTTGAGAAAACTGGAGGAATATAAGAATATCATATAGGGATAATATAGAAATGTATATATTGGTAAAAGATAAGGTTTGCTGAGCATGGCTCCAGAGGATTTGGCATGAAGCTGGTGAGATAGGAGAATGTTTAAATTACTGGAAATCTCAAAATTGGGGTCTCATGCCCCATCCTGAGAATGGAATATATGGAACAAGCTCTCTCCCTGCTTCTGCCTGCCTCAGGAGGCAGGCACTTGGACACAGCCCCTAAGCGGCTACCTTCCTTGTAGCACATATCCAAACAACCCCCAGAAGGTCACAGATGAGCTTGGTCATGTAGCCTGTGTCTGGGACCTCTCCCCATGTAAATACAGGATTGCCAGTATCTCAATCTCAGCCAATAGAATGTATTCACCCCCTCAAGTCCCTCCCTACTCCCTATGGTTCAAAAAGCCTCACCCCTCTCAGAGTTCAGGGGATTTAGGAGTTTTGGGAGGTTTAGGAGATTATGAAGAGACCATGAGAGAGACTACCATGATACCTAAAATGAAAGTAAAGGATTTCTGGTTCACCAAATAGCTTGCCTCAGAGCTGTCGTGATTTCGTCTGAAGAAACTTCTATCATGGGAGAAAGCTCTCTCCAAATGCTTCTACACACCTCTGAACCCACCATGCTTTCTCCAGCTTGAAGCACTGGTCCTTGACCAGGCCACCCCAAAGAGAACGGTAATCCTCCAGAACACCTCCCAACCCCCTCCCCTCCTTGACTCTGACAGCAGCTAGCTTGACCCCGGCCTTCCCTGGTGCTCCCACATCCTGGAAGGGAACAGGCCGAGTCCCCAGCTGTTTTCTCGCCTTTCTCTCAAGGTCCCACCCACAGACTGGAGAAAAGCCACCATGGCGCTGAGGTGTTTTCTCTCTATCCTGACTTTGTACCCAGCAGGACATCAGAGAGAAATGCAGCCCACCTATTTCAGACTCGACACTTCAACCACCCTCCCCACAATACCTCAAAGGTTAATATTGCTTACATTAATATAGAATTTTATATATTAACACAAAAATTAAGGTTATTTTTATTACAACATAATGTGTGCATGTTTCAACTCTTGTATAAGGTGTGGCACCTATACAACTCATTTATAAATACAAGGTTTACTTCCAGTCCTACAAGCTCCTTTTACAAACTATTTAGGATAGTAATAAATACAAGTAATAGTTATTCAATCAGACTCATGGTCAGGTCAGATGGTAGTCTAGTGTATCACAGAAATATGTATCATGGGTTAAACAGATAGCAAATAGCTAAAAAACAATATTTGTCTGTTCAGATATGCTATAGATGATGGATGGATGGACGGACGGACGGACGGACGGATGGATGGATGGACGGACTTCAAAAACCTCAGAGACCTACGGAATATGGCACTTAAGATGTTTAAGGCCTTTTTGACTTGAGACATGTCAGATCCTGGCAGCACCCCATTTGTCTGGAAGAAGATATGAGCATCAGAGGACCTTCATATAGAGTTGCTTCATATGTGGCAAGCTAGCCACTGGGTGAGAAAAAGCCCTTGTGTCAACCAGAGATAGAATATTGTCTACAGGAAAGTAGACTTGAGCTTTGCAAAGACAAGTTGGTAAATCCTTCATAATTCTTGCTTCACAGAAAAGTCTGTCAGACATTCTGGGCCAGAAGGCTGAAGATGATGCTCCAACATTAATTTTGGGGGACTGTCTAGGCTGTCAAATATCTCTTATCAATTCTATGCTTTTGGAAGCTGCTTGTCTGTACTTCCTATATATTCAAATAATATTTATTCCTTAAGTCTCTGATGGGGTTGAAGACTAGATAGTTACAGTCTCACAGTTAAACTTAAATTGTTCAGGATGATAGACTTGATAGATTATTTTATATAAGGGTGCCAAGTATGTAAATGTAAATCTTAACTAATAATTTATTTTATATAAGGGTGCCAAGTATGTAAATGTAAATCTTAACTAATAATTGTCATAATTATTATTATTACATATGGTTTGTTATTGTATGAGAAAGAGCCTTTTATTAAACTAAAAGGGAGAAATATATGCATAAGGTTATAGTATAATTCAAATGCTGATTTCTGTACCCCCAATATCTGGTTGCAATCCTTGTTCTGAGAATCTCCTGTCTCAATGTTGTACAAACACTGCTCCCCAATTGTTCCCTGATATGTCAATAAAGCAGCTTATAGTCAATCACTGAGCAAGGGAGAGAATAGGGCTGGAATTCTTGCCCTTCAGGGGAAGAGGAGTTAGAGGAGGAAGTAGGGGATTCAGGAACAGGCAGAGGGAAGGAGAAGAGGAGAGACAACATGGACTGGACAATGGACATGTAGCTGGGAGCATCCTTCTCAGTGGATCAGACCAAATGAAGCATGTGCAAGTAGCTATGTGGTTTTACCCAGGGAAGCAGGGTACTAGCTTAGAGGGTTAATATCAGCCCAGCCCCAGTGCTTAAGGCTATATTAAAATCTAACAGATTTCTGTGTGTTTATTTTGAATATAGTGGGTTAAGGATTAACTCTGCCAATTTAATAACCATATAAATCACTACTAAATAGAAATATTCTACATGTGTGAATGATCGGTATCTGAAGATGAAACGTTCAATATCAAATATATTTATTAATAACTATGAGCAATTATAACAAATATAAACTATTATCTAACAACTAGTCCTAAGAATACCTATAAACTCCTATTGCCTAACAACTAACCCTATTAATAACTATAAACGCCTATTATCTAACAACTAACCCTAACCTTTTAGAAGGAAACAGTCTCTGGGGCAGGTCTTCAGTCGTTAGAAACACCTCAGAAACACCTTTAGGGCACCTCTTCAACACCTCAGACGGACGTCCTTTGGGGTAAATTGGCTATGGCAGCTTCACTTTAAATTAGGCTTGAGGCTTTCTTCTCTTTGAAACCCCTCAGCTGTCCATAAGCCAACTTTTTCAGTTTGTATTAGCCACTCAGCTGCTCTGTTGCAGTCACTGGAGCTGGCCACAATTCTATTCAGGCTGCTGTTTGAACTGGTCAAATCCCTCTAGGCAAAAGCTGTGCCACAGGGTTTAGTCCTTGGCTTTTTGCTGCCTTGCTGAGGCCTTCTCTGATCACCAGCTTCTTTCTGCCTCAGGGAGAGCTGGCCATATAATTTTCAGCTCTGTTTGAGATCAGCTGTTCAGTCCGCCAGAATTTCTCCACCAGAAGATACAGGATGTCTTGCATCTTGTCATCTCTAGTGTTGGAACTCTTGGGTTCCACCCACTTTGTCCTTAAATAAGGTCTCTCCTTGTTTCACCTGATTCTGATTTCAGCCTAATCTGGGCTCTGCCCATTTTGTAAGAAGCTGAAAACAATCCCAGGCCATAAACCTTGTTTTTAGTCCTATGTCCATGCCAAATTCCCACAGGTGCCAGGCTGATCTTCATGCCCCCTTTTAAGAGACTGTATCAGAAGCCCCTAGATATTCACTAAATCTAATTTATATTGATCTAGCTCCCTTTACAAGTATTAAAGCTAGGTGGATAGAAGACTGTGACTAAGGATTTCATCTCAAGTGACTCACCTCAGCACTGTATTCTGAGAACTTCTGAATTATTTGAAGGAAAGTTTTTGTTTTTGCTGCTGTTGAATTGTCCATTGAAATCTTAAAGTAAGGATGGAGTTAGTCACACTCCTTTCTTGTCCTCTCATCCCCTTTCTTGCTATTTTACCAAGCAACCTTCTTGATTGTCTGCTGGTAACAGATTCACTCTTTCTGGAAACCACAATCCCTTGGTGCCAGTAATGGTGGTGTCCCAGGCTGGGCACCATTCTGATCTAGAGGCACTAATCCAGCGCCGGTATTTTTAGATTCATGTTCTTATCTAAACTAAATTACAGTTTATTTGCAGGTATGTATTTTATTTCCTTTTTGTTACCATCATCACTCTATCATGTTAAGATGTTAAGATTTATACATAAATCTGTGGCATTATTTATCAGGTTACTTGTCATTAAAGTCCTGTACTCTGAAAGCCACCATGAATCTGTTATTTGGGAAATTTTATTCTAAGGAAGGAGATCTGTGGTATGAGTTTGTTAAAATAACCAGTTATTAGAATGTTTTTGTTTAATCTCAGGTGTGCGGCTGCTTAAGACACAGGTCTAAAGTATTAACTGTCTGGTAAGCTAGCAGGGACGTGGCTTAACCAGCTGAGGAAGTTTAACTCCAGAGGACTTAAGGGATAAAAAGAGCCCAAAGGAGAAGGGGGGGGGGGCTCTACAAAGAAGAGAAGGGACTATAAAGAAGACAGAGGTTGCTGCTCTCCCAGCTGCTGGTGCTCCCCCAAACTGCTGCTTGTTCTTCCTTCTGCTGTCTCCTGGTTTGCTGAACTTTTACTAAGACTGGTGTTACCACCAAAGACCCCAACAACCCTAATCAACAGAAAGTAGCCTAAAGAGAACTATACCCCCTTTCACCTTTAACCTTCTTTATCTCCTGCATAGTGTTGGACGGGAGGCATAAGGTATTAAGGATAGTAAAATAAATTAGAATGTATAATATAATACAAAAATAAAAGCCTCTTGTAGCAAGAGGCTTTTGCCATATTATTAAACTTAAGTATACGCTCTAATTTACTGTGTTTAATACCTCTACCTCCCTTCCACCACCCCCCCTTTTTTTTGTTTTTTTTAAGGTCTCAGTCCAAAATTTTACCAAATCTGTTCAAACTGGTCCAAAGTGTTCCAAACCTGTCCAACCCTTACTAAATCAAACAAGCTTAAATTGGTCCAAAATGTCTTAAACCAGAATAAAAATCAAGTATTACAGCACTCTGCATTCTTATAAGAACATGATTGACTCAGATGAGGGTTTCTCAGCTGAGGCGTTATTAGCATAGTTCAGTTTCCTTTTATGTGTGTTGCATAAAGGCCAGAAGTCAACAATGTGTGTCTCCCTCAATCACACTAAAATGCGGTTTTTTTCTTTACATAGGGTATAATAAGGCTTTTATTATTTTTGTTACTATACTTAGTTATACACTCTAATTTATTTTACTGTACTTAATACCTCTACCTACCTTCCACCCCTTGTTCCTCCCAACCACCCAACACTATGCAGGAGATAAAGAAGGTTAAAGGGAGAAGGGATGTAGGTCTCTTTGAGCTACTTCCTGCTGATTAGGGTTGTTGGGTTCTTTGTGGGTAATACCAGTCTCAGGAGAAGTCCAGCAAACCAGGAGACAGCAGCAGGAAGAGCAAGCAGCAGTTTGGGGGAGCACCAGCACCTGGGAGAGCAGCAACCTCTTTCTTCTTTGTAGCCCTTTCTCTACTTTGTAGCTCTCTTTTCTCCTACTTATTTGTAGAGCCCCTTTTTTCTCTTGCTTCTTTGTAGAGACCCCCTTCTTCTTGGGGCTTTGTTTTTTTATCCCTTTTTCAAGTCTTCTTGAGTTAAACTTGCTCAGCTGCTTAAGCCCCTGCTAGCTCATGAGACAGTTAATACTTTACACCTGTGTCTTAAGCAGCCTCACAACTGGATTAAACAAAAGCATTCTCATAATTGGTTATTTTAATAAACTCATATCACATTTCGCCCTTTTAGTTCAAAAAGTGATATATAAATATATATATATTTGTTACATATAATAAAGATATTTATCAGATCTATTAAGAATTACAATGTCCAGTCCATTTATATTTAGCAACCTTGGAGGAAATATTATCTACACCTAGCTTAGAGTTCTATACCTTATTACTTTGTGTTTAAAGCCTTCCACCTCCTTTATTTACTCATAAAATACACAATAGGCTTTTGTGGACTGTAGCTGTGCTGGCTGGTTTTATACCAACTTGACATAAACCAAAATCATCTGAGAAGAGGGAGTCTCAATTAAGAAAATACCTCCACAAGCAGGCCTGTAAGGCATTTCTTAGTAATCAATGTGGGAGGGCCCATCCTTTGTGAGTGGTGCCACCCCTGGGCTTGGTGATCCTGGGATCTGTAAGAAAGCAGACTGAAAAGCATGGAGAGCAAGCCCCTAAAGGGCACACATGGCCTCTGCATCAGCTCCTGCCTCCAGGGTCCTGCCCTAACTTCCTTTGATGGTGAACGGTGATGGGGAGGTATAAGTGCAACAAATCCTTTCCCTTTTTTGCATCTTGCTTTTGGTCATGGTGCTTCATCACAGCAAGAGAAACTCGAAGACGATAGTCATCCCATTGGTTTTCAGTAGTGAAATCCTTTCTGTGGAGACAACTAAATGTAAAAGACAAAGACGCAAGAAATAAAGGACCAGTTACTCCATTCTCTTGGTGCACAATCAGTTAACAGTAGTCATCTTTCTATTAAGCTACATCCAACCAATGAAATGTTCTTCTACCATTGCAGTGATAAAGCTTAAGGAAGTGGGGGTTTATTTTAGCTTTATTTTATTTAGTTCAAGGTACAGTCTATTGTGGTGGGAAATTCAAGGCAACAGGAGTACAAAACACAGCTAGTCATATTAAGTCAATCTTCAGCAAATGGATTTTTCGGCTTCCCTTTTCCACTTTATATGGCACAAGATCTCTACCCAAAGAATGGGTCTTCCCACATCAACCAAGATAATCTCTCATAGATACTCTCAGGAGCTAACCCTAGCTAATCCCTCACAGGTGGACTGGAAGGCCTGCCTCCCAGGAGATTCTAGATTACATAAGGTTAACAATCAAACTGACCATCACAGCAGCTGAAGTCACAGCCTGCTGTGTTTCATTCAGTCAGCCTGAGTGACTAATGGGCGAAAGTAGGATCACCCTGGACTGAAGAGGGGGCTCGGGGTTTAAGACTGCTGGCTGCTCTTCTAAAGGACCAAGGTTTCATTCCCAGCACCCACATGGTAGCTCACAACTGTCCATAACTTCAGTTCCAAGGGTCTGATGCCCTCTGTAGATACCAGGCATGCATATGGTACACAGACATATATACAGGCAAAACAATATACACATTAAAAATAAAAAATCTGAAGAGAGATCGTTGTCAGAAGTAGTGGTGGATGATTGTAGCCCTAGCTGCTTGAGACACTGAAGCAAGAAAATCACTTAAACTCGGGGGCTGTACACCAGCCTTGGAAATACGAGAATTTAGGAGGAATTTAGGTGGAAATACATACATTTGAGATATGTAATTATATATTCAAATGAGAAGGAAATGTGTCATTTTTACCAATGAAGACTCGGGAGCCAGATGCTGGGGTGACAGCCTGTTAGCTCAGAGAGGCAAAGAAAGGACCCAGCAGCCGGGCGGTGGTGGCGCACGCCTTTAATCCCAGCACTTGGGAGGCAGAGGCAGGCGGATCTTTGCGAGTTCGAGGCCAGCCTGGTCTACAAAGTGAGTCCAGGACAGCCAGGGCTACACAGAGAAACCTTGTCTCGAAAAACCAAAAAAAAAAAGAAAGGACCCAGCTGACCTTCCTCCTCAGTCAATGTCAGAACAAATCTTCACCCCCACTCTCTTCCCCTGGTGCCTCACCATTTAAAACTGAATCTCCCTCCTTTCTACTTCCTATATGTCTCTCTATCTGTTCTCCTGACTTCCTCTTCCTCTCTATGGTTTTTTCTTTTGTTTTTGTTTTGTTTTTTATAATTTATTTTTTATTTCTTCAAGTTACATCTCAATCACAATCCCCTCCCTACTCCCCCCTCCAGTCCCACCCTCCCACCCTCTTCCCCCTAAACCCCCATCCTCTACCCTTTTTTTTTTAAGTTTAAGGTATATATTTTCCCCCTCCAAGAGCTCCCCCTTTCAGTCCAACAAATGGTTCTTTCTCTTATACAAAACAACAGAAATAAATAGGCCACAATTATGAGAGTTATATGGCTTAGCATACATTCCCAATGTCCAGTCCATATGTATTTGGCACCTGACTTTAACATTCTACTATCTAACCATCTCCATAAGTTTAAAGTTCTATATCTAACTCAGGTTTCATACTAACTTGCATCACAATTTTAAAAACATCTTCTTAGATCCAGAACATGCTAACTTCCTGTCAACTGATTGCTGGCTCCTCCTCTTGGCCTATGATTGACTTTATTTAGTTGCAATATTCAAGCATAAAGCTCTTGTATTAAAGGTGTGTGTTAAGGCTGAGCCACACTACAACTAAAAATGGGTTTTTCCAGAAAATGACACAATCTCAGGGTTCACAGCATGATCAAGTATCCTACAACACAAAGGTGAAGGCCTAGGCCTGAGGTGTTATGGTATGTAACACAAATTCCAAAGTCAGAAGAGACCTAATGGTGAAACTTCAGAAAATTGTTGAGCTTCAGGGTCATGGGGTGAATTGATGCTTCGGATCTTACAAAGAATCTAAGGTCAAGAAGAGGAGAACCTAAATAGATAGTTGGAAAGATAAGGCAGTCTAGTGTCAGAGAAAAAGACAAAAGAGCAAATGGCTGCATTTAAAGGGTTTGGTTCCTCCAGCTGTTGAGGTGGGAGGATCCTGTAATAGATATTTTGCTGAATAGGCTACAAGGCCATTTTTGTTTAGGTTACATGTTCTGTGTTAAGTCAGCTCTTAGGCAGGGCTTTATTTTGATCCTAGTCAATAGGAGACAGATGTCTGGCAACTGTTCCTACAACCAAGGTGTGGCCACTGTTTCTGAACAGCTGGCATTCATGCCTGCGCCAATCTCTGTGACGAACAGTGACTTGCCACCAGGTGTCCATTCAGATCCAGTGGCATATGGAGTGTGAAGTACTTTACCTGAATTCCATGGGAAATAAGGATAATTTGCTCTGACTTTCAATGTTCATATTTCAATACCTATTATCATATCAGTAATATTATAAATTTCTTATAAAATTTCAGCGTGGCATAGCTAACACATTCATAGAGGTGCCATGCTTTATTTTTCTAAGGTAGCTGTTTTATTCATGGCTGAACTGCATCAATCAGATGCTATGGGTTGAAAGCTCTTAAAAGAATCTACTGTGCTCACTTCAGAAGCTTCCACTGATTTCAGAGATAGACCAAGTTCATCATGAAGCGCTTTGAGAGCTGGAGGGATGGCTTATTCATTAAGAGTCCTTGTTGCTCTTACAGAGGACTCAAGTTTGGTTCCCAGTACCTATATGGTAGCTCACAACTGTCTGTAACTCCAGTCCCAGGGGATCAGTGCCCTCTTCTGACCTTTTCAGAAGCCAGGTATGCACACGGTGCACATACATGCATGCAAAACACTCATACACTTAAAATAGTTTTTAATAACTTTAAAAATAACTTTGTCTAAAAGTAGACCTACTTGTGAATTCTCTCTATCCCACCCTAAACCAGCTTCCTGCTTTATTCTGGAGATGCCTATGTGAGAAAGTTGTGAACTTACTGTGAACTATGAATGGGGCAGGGTACAGAATGTTCTTCCCACAAGGTAACCTTTCAGGAAAAAATTGCATAACTTATGGTAGATGAGTGCACTTGAAAGCAAGGACATGAAGGGAATGTCTGGTGTGTCCACATTATCTCTGTGGCAAAGGCAAAGGCCTGGGAGGAATATTCTCCACTCTTTTCATATGACCAAATGATAAGAAGTACACCAAATGTATTCCCTTGCTGTACTTGTATTTGCTTAAGCTAACTGTAAACTCACCTCATGTTTTCCTTGCTTTAGAAATAAAAATGAGAAGTGCTTCGTTTGTACTACTATTGATTTCAGAAGCCTGGAGTCTCCTGTTTTGTCCCCACTCAGATCTTTGTATTTCGATCCTTGATACTTACCCTCGCAGGCCACAGGGCGGCTCAACAGACAACTTTTGTGGCTCTTTTATTGATCATTTTTCAAGAATCCCCCATTCACTTCATTGTGGTAGAAATTGGGCCTCTTTAGTGAAATTAGTATGCATTTCAGCTTAGCATCTGGCACCTCATAAGGAGGAGCCAGGCGTTGCTTGAACATGAGAAATACCATATGCCCTAATGAAGGATCGTAACTAAGAAACCACACAAGCCGAGCAGATTGGCGTTGGTTGCCATGAGAAGCAACAGGATGCCAATCATCGTGAGAGATCTGTGGACCCTCAAGACTGCCAAGGATCCTGAGATGGTGCGATATATAAGCCAGAGAGCTCCTCATGGCCGCTCTCTTCCTCCTGCCCTCATGAGCTGAGAGGACACGACATGCTGGACAAGTGCACAGCAAGGTATGGCGTACTCAAGCCATTAGACTGCCATGGTCATAAACTGAAAGGTGGAGTCCAAGAGAGAAAAACTTTTCACTACAAGCTAGCCGGAGAAAGACCCTTTGCCATAATTCAGCCTACTAAGGCTGGCAGCAAAGTGGGTGGAGTTTGGCAGCCGCTAGGAAGCTACTCGGAAAAGCTTTAGGCTGTTAGGCCCACACGGGTCCAGGACTGATGGAGGAACCCAAGTTCAAGTTTGGTGGTTAAATTAGACGGGTCTCATAAACTGGTAACAATTTATCTGTTGAAATTAGCTCCAGCAAGACTGGCCACATGAACTGGCAAAGTTAGGCTCAAATGTCCCAAAGTCAGGCCCAAGCTTTGAAAGGGACTGCCTGCTGGGACTGCCCTAAAACCAAGTTATCCTGCACAGACGTACGCTAAGAATATTAATATCCTTCTAAGAAAATTAAAATAGGGTTAGTTAGGTGTTCACAGATAGGTATTAGGGTGTTCTTAGATAGGGTATAGGTTTTAGATTATAGGTTTTAAGTTATAGAATTTAGGTATTTTATAGGTGTTTGTTAAGTACTAATAAATTAAGTGTTATAAACAAAAACATTCCATTTCGCTTCATGGTTAAACTCCAGGTCCTTAGCATATCTTCCAGTGACCTCATAATTGTCCCTTTGTCTTGGTAGTCTCATCCTTTGCCATTTCTTTGCATGCACTGCTTTGATAATTTAGTCATGCTTTCTGAGGTGTCTTCATACCTTCTGATATGCCCAAGTAGCAAATAAATTGTCATAACTATCTCATACTTTTTGAATCAACCAGTTTAAAATTATTTTGGTAAGTAACTCTGAAAACTTCCCTTTTTCATCTTTAAAAAAAATGTGTAGCCAGGTCTAGTTACACACACCTTTAATCCCAGCACTTGGGAGGCAGAGGCAGGAAGACCTCTGTGAGTTTGAGGCCAGCCTGGTCTACAAAGTAAGTTCTGGGACAGCTAGGGCTGTTACACAGAGAAACCCTGTTTTCACAAAAACATAAAACAGAACAAAATGTGTATGGGTGTTTTGCCTGCATGTATGCCGACGTAACACATGCATGTGCCTGGTGTCCTGGAAGCCAGAAGAGGGATATAACTGGAGTTACAGAGTTGCTCTGTGGGTGCTCAGACTCAAACCTCAGTCCTCTCCAAGAGCACCAAATTCTCTTAACCAAAGAACCATCTTTCCAGCCCCTGAAAAGAAAACTATCCCAACTGAAAATAGCAAATTAGTTTCAATCATCATAAAGGAAAGAATAATATTGTTTAATCCTACCTAGATAATGGTGCTACTGAGAGCGCTAAGTTTAGATCCTCTCTCCCTTTAACAGGTTAGCAGATGCTACAATGTTTGTTAATTGATAGAACCAAACAAGACGATATAGGAAAGAACTGAAATGGATATAGTTCTATCATCATAATGACTCTTCTGTGAACCACCTAAAATGTGATGAATGTCTTGGGCTTCAGGAAACACTGCTCTAGTCTTCTTAAACTGCTAGATGCTTCGTTCTTATTGTTTGTTGGTCTGAAGTGTTCTATTCTCAGCTAGTTGATTCCTCCAGCCCTTCAAATCCCAGGGGATTCTTTCCTACTGTTCAATTCCTGGTAGAATGTGGTATCCCTTGTATTCATGTGTGATTTCTAGAAAAAGAACCAGTAGGTAATTGTATTCGTTAGGGTTATTACTACTGTGATAAAACAACATGACCAAAACCAACTTGGGAAGGAAAGGGTTTATTTCACTCATAGTTCCACTTAACAGTTCATTATCAATAGCAGTCAGAGCATGAACTCAACTGGGGCATAAACCTGGAGGCAAGAGCTGATGCAGAGGCCATGGAGGGTGCTGCTTTCTGGCTTGCTCTCCACGGCTTGCTCAGCCTGCTTTCTTATAGAACCCAGGACCACCCATCTGGGATGGCACCACCCACAATGGGCTCTCACCCATCAATCACTAAGTAAGAAAATGCCCTACAGGCTTGCCTACGGCCTGATCTTATAGAGGCATTTCTTAAACTGAGGTTCCCTTCTCTCAGATGACTTTAGCTTATATCAAGTTAACATAAAACAGCACAGTAATGTACAAACATGCACTTTTTCATAATGAGACGTCACATTAATTACAGTTTTCATTCCTATAACTTGTCATATGGTCATAGCTGTTATTTAGAATTATCTTCTACCACACAGTATGTTCCTGTTCCCTTTGACAACTTCATCTGGTATGGTCCTTTACCCAATGCAGTAACCTAAACTTTCACTAGAGACTTCCTATATTCCAGACACGCTCTTCCTTACCTCTCTGTGTAGTAGCCCAGTTTCTCCTGGAACCACACCCAACACCATCACCCTCAGCTTCCTTCTTTGCTTGTTGACTCAGAGGCATAGAAGCCCAGAATGTCCAAGTGGCAGTCCAATTTTCAGCTCAGTGAGATCATTATTATTTCTTCTAGCAAAGCTGCCTCCCTTCCTGGAACTAAGGCCTCTAAACCAGCAGAGCATACATAACATTGTAGGAAGACAAAGCAAATTCTGTCATACCAGTTGGTTAATGAGGAAGCAGTGAGTGGTGCAGCCCATATTTCCACCTCTTGTTAGGTGTCCTGAAGGATTTTCACTGGATAAAACAGAGCCAAGCTCTGAGCCAGAATTTCATAAAGGAACAAGATCCTGCTGTTCTTACCTGTGAGGTCCTAAGGAGGATGTGTGAAACTGACAGCTCTCTGATTCTAGGAGACTCGGTCACATGCTCCCGAATTCCTTCAGTATCTGCCTTCCTGGTCACAGACGTTTCTGCTTCTCAGTAAGAAATCCGCAACAGTCTTGCTGACGAACTAGTGTCTGGGCTGAAACCAGCAAGTCCACCTCGGGAGTAGCTCAGGTCTGTGATTTAAGCTGAGACATTTGCTCCAGGTCATCTTATAGGGTGCAGTGTCCCTATCTGAAGGGCGAAACAGATGTTTGGGTTTTTTTTTCTTGTCCCTGTGTGAAAATGGGCCCAAAATAACTTACTTCATCGCATTGAACCCCGTACTTGGTTTCACTGGACAGTTTGTGCACAGCCGGCACCTACTCTTAAGCAACTTCCTTGCAGCAAGCAAGGCTGAAGGGAAGGGGCTGGTTTAAGCACACTGACAGGGCAAGGGAGATCTTCCTTTGCTTCTTCATAAGCCTAAGCCAAATGCCCATCCAGCAGTCACCCTCCCCCTGTTCCACGCCAGCGACTGACTGTCCCTCTGCGTCAGAGCAAGTTTGTAGCAGCCACCTCCGGAATGCCCGAAGTGTCCCCAGGGTTCTTTTCTCTGCGAGAAATACATTTTGTATATCAACTAAAGCACTACCTGACATCAAATGGAGACTCTGGAGAGAAAAAAGAACTACAAGAAAAGCCGGGGTTAGTGTGACAAAGAGATGAAAGAGGTGTAAATTAATGGGTCAAAGGTGTCTGGGCAAGGTCTCCTGAAGCCTGGAGAGCTAACGTATAGATATTAACTTGGTAGAGACAGAGATACTGGAGGGAGAATGCAAGGAAGTTTAGTGGATGGTGTGTCTGCTGCGGTTCCCAGGCAACTAAAAGCACAGGAGTCTAGCCAGTGAGATGGCTCAGGGAAAATGCACTTGCCTCACAAGCTTGGTGATCTCAGTTGAATTTCTAAGACCCATAGTGAAAAGAATTGACTCTCAGTAGTAGTCCTGTGCCCTTTACACACATACACACACACACACACACACACACACAAATCAAATAAAATCATAGAAACTTTCACCTTTAGTCACTTCTCAAAACTACTGTGGGTCATAATTCCCCTTCAGAATAAAGCATAGGGGCTGGAGAGATGGCTTGGCAGTTAAGAGCACTGACAGCTCTTCCAAAGGACCAGAGTTCAAATCCCAGCACCCACATGGCAGAGGCAGGTAGATCTCTGTGAGTTCAAGGCCAGCCTGGTCTACAGAGTGAGTCCAGGACAGTCAAGGATACACAGAGAAACCCTGTCTCCAAAAACAAAAAACAAACAAACAAACAAAAAAAGAAGAATTACGCATAATGCCGGCCTGGAGAGATGACTCAGCGGTTAAGAGCACTGGCTGCTCTTCCAAAGGACCAGAGTTCAAATCTCAGCAGCCACATGGCAGTTCACAGCTGTCTATAATTGCTGGGCATGGTGGTGCACGCCTTTAATCCCAGCACTTGGGAGGCGGAGGCAGGCAGAGCTCTGTGAGTTCAAGGCTAACCTAGTCTACAAAGTGAGTCCAGGATAGTCAAGAATACACAGAGAAACCCTGTCTCAAAAAACTTAAAAAAAAGAAGCAGCATAATGCCAAGTAAATACCAGGTTCTTGCTGAAGCCAGCTCAAGTTCAGGTCAGAGATGAAAATCTCAGGCCTTAAATAGGATTTGGGGAGGTGTGGCTGTCTAGGGCAGGAATTCCCAAAACGAGGTTTGGTGGGCCTTCAAGTCCTGAGCTTGGGGAAGCTAAGAGATTGGTGAGATTTTATTCACCTAAAATTAGCATAAATCTGGGAGGGATACCAACCAAAGAGCTGGGACTGTTAAGAGGTTGAAACTGCCATTCTAACAGGTGTGGGGGAAGGGCCTATTAACTTAAACCCAGGGGATTAACACAAACTTGAACTTCCTTATCTAAACTGTGAATTTGTACCAAAGGGTCAGACTCCCAGTCCTGGTTAAAAACTCCCTGCTTCTTCCAGAGTTTGGTTATATTATACACAATGTTGCCACAGAGATGGCCACTGGGACCACAGGCCTCTTTATCAGCTGAGGCCCTAATTGAAGACTCCTGTGCGGCTGGCTTCAGCCAAACAGTGCTTTCCTTAACCCCCTGGGGTTCCGAAGTGCAACTGTATTGTATTACCCAGGGTAGTTGTAGGGCTGGAAGAGACACCCAGGGAAAGAAGTAGGGAGCCCAGAGGCAAAACTTGAAAGAGTGGGGCCTGGCTGTTGGAGCTCCTCAGGTGGAGACCTGGATACTTCCTTCAAATGTATACAAAGTTAGCAAAGTCTGTGGCAGGAAAGATGCGGTCTTGGTGGAACGCTGCCCTAGTCAGCAGCAAGCTGAGAGGTAATGCAACTGCTGAGGCAGGACAGCTCCCTTGCCAGCAGCCAGCCAGTATACTTTTGAGGCATGCTGCTCAGGGACCTTACTGACACTTGGGGAAGGGGAGGGGGTGAACCACCCTGATGAATTGCTGCCTCAGCTGCTTTGATTTCAACTGCAGTGGTGGCAGCTGCACTGGGACTACAGGAACTACATAGCCTAAACAATGAGCATCATTTTCTGTGATATATTTACTGTTGGAATAAAAGAAACATTGTTCTTTGTTGTTTCAAAAAAAACCTGCTACAATTATTCTACAAAACAACCTAGTTGACTCTCCTGATTTTCCTAACCACATATCACTGTCGCATTAAACTTTCTTGTGAAGTTTTAAAAGAAAAAAAAAAGATTTTGGCTAGATTATGCATTTATACAATATTTCCAGATAAATTCTATTCCCTCTAAAATTTCTAATACACTTTCACTTTTGAATATTCAAAAACTATCATAGCTAAGATTTCAAGAAGCCTGACCACACAGAACTTTTATTTAAGCTTCCATTTTCTTCATATAGGTGGTTTTTAAAGTCGTCTTAAAACTTGTCTGGGAATGGTGCTGCACAACTTTAATCCCAGCACTGGACTGGGAGAGGGGCCCGGAGGCTGGATGATAGCGGGTGAGTTTCAGCTTAGCAGGACTACTATCAAGACACTCTTCAAAACAACCATCACGCCACACAACAAAAACCGACAACCACAATGAAACACAATTGTACTGGAGTTCAGCCAACTTTAACTCACGGTCACGCTTTTATCTACAAGCACACGGCCCCAAATTCATCTCTGAATTATTCAAGTTAAAGTTTGCTCCATTGTGAATGATTCGTGGTCAAACCCATGCAGATTCTGTCAAGGAGTCACCGGGTTGCCTAAAAGAGAAAGTAGGAGATGGTAGTGGTGTAGAGAGTTAAGGGGAAGTCCGTTGTTACCCTGTTCTACCTTGAATAGATGAAATTGCTCTGAGGGGTGGAGCTCCGGAAAGCATTCTGACCACGCTTTGTAGAAATTCTGAATCGCGATTTCAACATCACCCAAGCCACCTAGTTTTGGAAAGCAACATTAGCTTCGCTGATTTTGATTTTGGCAGTTTTTATTTCCACGCCACATTAAGTGGACACTGTTGCCTACTGGACAAAGTTGGACGCCCTAGGGGTGGGCTGACTTAACCACAGCTCTGCAGGAGCCTCACTGTCTGATCCATCCGTGGCCTTTCCCAGAACCGCGGGCCGGTACACAGCTCACAGCTCTCCCGTGCTGCTCTCAGCCCGCTCAGGGACGAAAGGACAGAACAGACCGCCTCCTAGACCCTCTCCCTCGCCCAGAGAGGGCCGGTTGCGCGTGCGCAATGACGCCAAGTCTGTTTCCTGAGTTCCGGAGGAAGTGTCGTCACGTTACTTCCAGCCTCCCTCTAGCTGCCATCTTGCGTCCCCGCGTGTGTGCTCCTTATCTCAGCTGGTCTGCCCGAGACCCACTGAGCGCGAACCCTAGTCCCACGCGCGGCCCCATTTCCACTCCGACAAGGTACAAAAAGGCTGTGGACGCCGGCGTGGGAGGAGGACGGGAGCGGGGGTGGGCAGTTCCCGGCAGGAGCGAGACAGGGAAGGGACAGGGCTAAAGGAGAGGAAAGCGATGCGACGGACAGGCGCTCCCGCTCAGGCTGACTCTCGGGTGCGAGGGCGAGCCAGGGGCGGCTGCCCCGGGGGCGAGGCGACGCCGTCTCTTCCTCCACCTCTCGGCGGAACCCGAGGACAGGAGCCTCAGGTACCGCGAGGCCTGCGGAGAGTGGCCGGGCCGGGCAGGCCCTGGCTAGGCCGAGGCCTGCCGGGGCCGCGGGTGGGGGAGGATGCTTGCCTGCCGTGGGGGTGAGCCCGAGTGTGGGCCTGGAAGGGGGAGGGGCGAGGGTGCCTGTGCTCCCCCGGCTCGCTCGGAGCCAACTCTGGGAGCCTTGTGGGGTGAACTTGGGACCCAGGCCTCTCAGCTTGCGGAAGGCGTTCTCCTGAGGGTGTCTTCAGTAACGAGCGTGGAATGCTGGAGTCAGCCCGAGCGTTCTTTGATGAGGATTTCCTCTCTTTCTAGATGAAAGAAACGATCATGAACCAGGAAAAACTCGCCAAACTGCAGGCACAGGTCCGCATTGGTGGGAAAGTAAGTTGCTTGTTTGCTTATTTGATTCCCTTCGCATTTCTCCCGCTGTTCTGTCCCTTTGCCTGGCGGGGGAAAGTCGCAAAACTACCAAACCCAGGGGCGATGACAGAAAGAAACGTGGAGGCTGAATGTTAAGGGGCGGAGGGGAGGGGTAAGCGAGTAGAGAAGAAGATAACACTTTAAAACGTTTTACTTGCATGGTGTTCAGGATTACGACGTATAAGCAAAACAAATGTTATTTAATTTTATTCATGGAGGGAAGTATATTCTCTCTGCTAAATCATTGTGCATCATCTACCTTTGTACCAAATTGGTGGGGGGGGTGTTGTTTTGTTTTTTTTTAAGCTGTGCTCAAATCTAGCACTGATTTTAGTATATGCTAAGCAAACTCTCAACTCCGAACTGCATTCCTAGTTCTATTAGGTTTTGTTGCTGTAAAGCTTTCTGAACTAAATGCTCAACAGGATCGTTGTCTTTTTCCAGGGTATCTGTGGATACCTTCCTTAATTGGTGCATTTTTGGAATTTGCAAACGGACGGTGTTCTAAGCACATCACATGTCTTTTTTGTTCTGCTCTTTTAATTGTGCTGCTATGGGAGAGTAAAAATGTGTTGGCAGATTGGTTTCTCCTCGTGGATACTGCTCTGCATGAAGACTCTTGAACCTGGTATTGGGTTTTTAAATCAGAAATCCACTCCAGATGAAAATTCCTGTATTGTGTTAGCACATTCCTGGTGTTTAACAAGGTGTGGCAGCTTGTTGAAACAGCATGTCTTTACTTGGTAAAACCTGTGGCGCTTCCATGGCACAAGTTCATTGCCTATTAAGTAGTCCTAACTCTGACAGGTAGCCAAGTGTTGCTTATAGGTTAAATGAGATACAGCTCTGTTAAGTTAGCAGACTTGGTTAGCAGTTAATGTCCTGATCTGCCTTTTGTAGGCAGTTGTCTCCAGTTTCCATTCATGACGCTAACCTCAGATGCTTGTCCTTTTTATCTTAAGCCAGTGGCCTTGGGGTGATGGGTTTGTTTCTTCCAGTGGTGTTTCTGGAGTGACTTATTTTTGAGGTTATCACTCCAGGGAAAATGAAAGCCCTCCCAGTTAATCTTGACACAAAAGACTTTGTATCTAGTCTTTGTTAAGCTAAGGCAAAATGTTTCCGGTCATGATATGGGAACTTTTTTTTGTGCCTTTTAATATTCCTACAGGATGAGTGAATTTTGCCTTAGAGAAAAGCAGTGTTAGATTCACATACTTCTAGGTGAAAAAATTCAAGACCTTTTTCAGTGTCTAATGAGAAAGCTGGCAATCCTTTTAAGAAAATTTTACATTTGTGAAATGTGTGGAAGTTATAGGTGGTAGCCTGTATTTTATAATCTAAGTTCTTTCTGTTGGTATTGTACTTAGTGTTAGGAAGGTCTTTTCGTAGTGTGCAGTTAGAAGTAACAACATGTGATACAGTTAGTGCAGAATTGAGGGAAGACAGATCGGATCCTGGAATGAACAGGATTTTGAAAAATGAGAAGTGTTGGAAGTAAACTAGAAAAGACAGTGCTTGTGGAAGTCTTCAGTGGATAATTGAGAAGAGCCTTTTACATGGGGAGAAGAAGAAATTTGCTCTAGGGAGGGAGTTGAGCAATGCAGGGAAGAAAGCTAGTGTTCATAGATGCACTAGGGTCCTAGCCTGCTCTCCTTTAGGGAGCATCAGAGAGGTTTATTTGGCTGAGGAGGAGCCCTGTGGATTAAGAACTTTTTACTTTTGCCTTTAATAGACACCTGTATACAGATTCATTGATTATTTTGTATACTGTCCCATCTGTGAAAATTAGGGTCTTGATTTTTCTTTGAAAACAAAAGGTATACATGAGGCTTAACTTAGGTTGATACATGGCAATGTCTGGTCACTTTTTAAAAGACTTAAAATGTTAATACTCGTAAAAAGTGTTTTTGCATCTGACAGACTAGTGCTTATGAAGAATTCATGTCATTCTTTTCCCTTATTTTACTTCCATCTTAACCTGCCTTTTTAACTTCTTAGTTTGTGGGGTTTAATTTTTATTTGAAATCAGGTCTCACTGGTTTGCCTGGTTTATATTGACCAGATTGGCCTCAAACACAGAGATCCCCCTGCCTCTGCCTCCTTGCATTCTGGAACTAAAGGCTTGTGCTACCATTTTCCATCTGGTTAACTGTCTTGTACAGATGCAAAGATCTGAAAAGAATTAGAAAAGATGTGCTATGGTGTAAATGTGCTGTTTGTCCTTCTCCTACCCCAGGGAACTGCTCGCAGAAAGAAGAAGGTGGTTCACAGAACAGCCACAGCAGATGATAAAAAACTGCAGTTCTCCTTAAAGAAGTTAGGAGTAAACAATATCTCTGGTATTGAAGAGGTAAGTGTCAAAATGCGATGTCTGGAAAGCCTTAATGGTCATACGTTTAGTAATTGTCTTGCCTCTGCTGTTAGCAGTGTAGTTTATGTCCCATTAGATGTTTGAGTATCTTGGGAGCTGTTTCTGCCCTGTTTAGCAAGTGAGTGGGGAGATTGTGAAGCCAGAAAGCTATTCCCTTACACATTCCAGGAAAGTTGTCACCTGTGCTTCAGCTGGGAAAACTGCATCAGTTAGCCAGATTTCAGTTTCTGTTTCATAAAAACATTGATTATAAAGGAATCATTGGTGTGATCATTACTTATAATAATTACATTTTCTTCTTTATAGGTGAACATGTTTACAAACCAAGGAACAGTGATCCATTTTAACAACCCTAAAGTTCAGGCATCTCTGGCAGCAAACACCTTCACCATTACAGGCCACGCTGAGACAAAGCAGCTGACAGAAATGCTTCCCAGCATCCTAAACCAGCTTGGTGCAGACAGTCTGACTAGTTTAAGGAGACTGGCTGAAGCCCTGCCCAAGCAATGTGAGTATTCTCAGAGTCCCTGTACTTAGCTGGCTACTTAGTGATCTCAGGGCTCAGAATTGCTAAGAATGTCTTTAGATGTAGAAAGCCAGCTTACATACCTAAAAGAATAATAGACCTATAGCTACTTGTATGTGTGTGTGCTTATAGTGAGTGATGTGCCTAGTTTTTATGTAATCATTATACTTGATTTAATGGATGCTTGTTTTCTACGAGTTTAGTTGGTTTGAATAAAACTAAAGCTTTTTTATCTTTATTAGTTATAAATAAAAAATGTTAATTTTGATTTTAGCTGGTACTTAAAATTTAGAATTGATCAAGCTGGGCATGGTGACTCACATTTAATAACATTTTGAGAGGCTGAACTTGGAAAATTACTGGCTTCAAGATCAGCCTGGGCTCCAGACACGTGTCTCCTAAAAAGAATAAGACTAACATTCTGTCTCCTTATTTACAGTCTTTGTGTTTGGTGGCTTTTTGGACTCAACTATTTTAAAACATGTAATCAGCTATTGTTGACATAGATGATAGCTGCAGTATTTTGGTGTTTCAGATTATAGTTTGATAGGGATTTTGTTTAGTTGCTCTCCATGTACAACAGGCTGTGTTCCACTTAGTTTTTGTTGTAGCAAGCACTATGGCACTATGACCAGAAGCAGTTTGAGGAGAAAGGCTTGTTTTATTGCACTTTACAGGCCATCGAGGAAAGCCATGGAGGAACATTGCTTATTGGCTCACTCCCAGGCTCACAGTCAACTGCCTTTTATTTTTTAGAATAATTATATTTCTCCCTTTACCTCCCTCCAAACCCTGCCATAAACCCTTCCCATCTTTCCTTTAAATTCATCCCTTTAAATTAATTGTTACTGCATGGGTATGTGTCTACACACATTCCTGTTCAATTTGTATAATGTTACTTGTGTGTTTTCAGGGCTGTTTCGCCCTAGACAGCCTTTCTTATCCCAGGCCAATCTGCCCAGGGATGGTGGCACTAGCCTATAGTGGGTTGATCCCTCCTACATCAATTAGCAATAAAGAAATGCCCCCACAGACATGCCACCTGGCTGATCTGGTGGAGGCAATTCCTCATTTGCGGTTTCTTCCACCTCTTGGGTGTCAAATGAACCAAGATTAGCCATCACAGATCTTGTGACTGTGCTGGATGCTTAAAAATTGAATAGGAATGCAGAGGTTTACATTGGCTTGCTGTTTCTTCAGCTGTTGTTAAATGCTTACTCATTTTATGCTTTTATTGTTAAGGGAGGAGCATCAAGATGTTTTAGGCTGTCTTGGACTTTGAGAGCTTAAAAAGGCTTTTAAATTTTCCACTGATAGTGTGTGGGTTAGAGCTGTGTGCTCTCAGAGCTTTTCTTTCTGTTTGATGAAAATGGTCTAGGTGTGATAGCCACAGGGCAGGCTGAAATAGGAATATACAAGCTGAAGAACTTTTGTGCATTTGAAAGCCTGGGCAAACTAGACTGTCTCAACTTTTGGCTTTTTGTCTATTTGTTTGATTTTTATTTAAACTAGGCTGGATAGTGAAGCTCAGTGGTAGAGTTCTGTTTGCACATTCATTATCCTGGGTTCAATCCCCAGTATCTCAAAAAGGAAATGGGGAGGAAAGATGAACAATGATTACCTAACAGTTGAAAGACATTTCAAATTTGGCCATTTTGTTTGTTCTTCCCCTTCGTGATTTTTTTTGAGATAGGTCTTCCCATATAGCCCTGGCTGGCTTGGAGTTTACTATAGACTTCTTGTCTTTGCATTCGAAGTGCCATGATTGATAGGTGTGAGTCACCACATTTGGCTTAATTTTTTAATACCTTATTTCAGCAAATATTTATTGAGCTTTATGCCATGCACAGGATATTTAGGAATGTGGCTGTCCTCTTCATTTGCCTCCCAAAATAAGCCTGATCACAATCTGCTGTGTGGTTACATGTACCCACAGAACCCTTAGGGCCCATCAAATGTCATGTGGATGGAACTGTAGGTGAAACTTGTGGTGGCACTTGACATCATGAATGTACATTGTAACTTGGTGTTCCATGTGTTCTCTCAGTTGATGTCTATTGATCTAAAGAAATGGGTTGGTTACATTCTCATTTTTCACAGCTGTGGATGGAAAAGCACCACTTGCTACTGGAGAGGATGATGATGATGAAGTTCCAGGTGAGAGTCACTTAGCAAGGGAGACAAATAAATCTTTACAGAAAAAGTTCCGGGATGATGGTGGTGGTGGTGATAATTAAAGCCAGTGGATATGAGGACATGGAACAGGAACCTCACAACTGAAGTTACTTTGAAACACACTGGTTTATGAAAAAGCATGGAGAAGTTTAAATATCTTAAGTTTGATGTTCTGAAAGGGCAAAGTAACTTGGCTTGCAATGTTTTTCTCTTTATGTAGTTTTGTTTGAAACAGTGTTTCAGTATATAGCTCACAACACATAACTCAAATTTGAGAACCATGAAGCTCACTCTAATACAGTGGTCCTCAATCCCAAGTTGTGACCCCTTTGGGGCTTGCCTATCAGATATTTATGATTCATAACAGTTTGAAAATACAGTTATGAAGTAGCAACAAAATAATATTATGGTTGGGGGTCCCCACAACATGGGGAGCTGTGCTAAAGGGTTACAGCATTAGGAAGATTGAGAACCACGGCTCTAACAGCTATGTGAAACCATACTTACTGTGCCAAGTGGGAAGTAGTCTCATTGGAAGGCACAGTTGGAGAGCGCTCATTTTCTTAAATATCTGCAAGTTATTTGTAGAATTGCCTTTTTTCAGAATGTCTACTGTTTGATTCTTTTTTAGATCTGGTGGAGAATTTTGATGAGGCTTCTAAGAATGAGGCAAACTGAACTGAGGCGACTTCTGAAGAAGGTGATACTTGCAGAGGTTACGGGAGCTGCTATTTTATATCATGACTGCTTTTTAAAATTCCTTGTTTATGGATCTGATAAAATCTAGATCTCTAATATTTTTAAGCCCAGGTCCCCTGGACACTGCAGCTCTGCTCAGTTTTTGCTTATACACAACTCATTCTTTGCAGCAAACTAAGCTGAAGAAGCCTGGGAATAAAGTTTGAAAAGATTAATAAAATTCTTTGCCTAGTATATGGTTCATTGTTTATTTACTTGGCACTGATCTGTACACAGTAAACAGTTGTCTATAGACAGTTGGTCATAGTGTGTGGTGATGCTGGTAGCATTTGATGAAAATTCAGTAGTTGGTTTAAAAGTTCTCATGATGGAGAGTTTGCTTCTCCAGCAACCCTTAGTGCGCCCATGCATATGTGGTGGGTGTACTATGAGGACAGTATTCTGTCGGTAAACTAGGGTGTTTTTTTTCCTGTTTATTACAAGTATATAGTAAGTGTCTTTATGCATTCTTAAAGATTATTTTGTGTGTATACCATGTGCATGCCTGGTGCCTGCAGAGCTCAAAAAGAAAGTATTGAGTCCCTGGAACTGGACTTGGAGATGACTGTGCGTGCATGCACTCTGTGTTACTAATTTCCACAGCTCTTTATATGTTAACATACACTGTGTAAGTGCCACCATAATCAGAATATTGTCCAGTTCCATCAGCTCTACAGTTACTGTGCATAGATAACTGTGCCAGAAGTGACATTGGAAGGAAGGTGCAGTTACATCCTCTCTTCCCTTAGGTGTAACAAGGACCCTGAGGTCTCAACAGCTTAAAAAAAAAAAAAAAAAGTAGTTTCCAGACACTTCTGGGTCAGGTTGGTTGTAAACACGTTGCATCACTCAGTGCTTGCCCAATATTGGGGCACTCCCTGATTCTGGTATAGGAAATAAGATGAATCTGTTACCTGGGAAGATTCATTTTTAGAATCCAAACAGATGGAATGGCTAAGCTGAAGTGCTGTGACTGGGAGCTAGAAATTTGTGTTTCTGGTACTATTCCTGTGCCTTTTTTTTTCTTCAAGATTTATTTATTATATATACAGTGTTCTGTCTTCAGGTATACCTACAGGCCAGAAAAGGACACCAGATTTCATTGTGGATGGTTGTGAGTCGTCATGCGGTAGCTGAGAATTGAACTCAGGACTTCTGGAAGAGTGGTCAGTGTTCTTAACCTCTGAGCCATCTCTTCAGCCTGTATTCCTGTGCTTTTTAAGTAGCATAGATACATTCTTAGTTCGTCCCAGAATATCAATTCTTAGGTGGCAGTGACATACCCTGAGTTTGTACAGGTGGCTGCTGACTGGCTGTGATCTAAATCTATAGGAAGGGGTTCCAGCTAGGTCTGTTCCAGTACAGAGGTTTGTGTCCCCAGCCTCTGCAAGTGTTTTTGATGTTTGTTCACTTAAGTGGTAATGTGTTGGTAGCTGTGGATTAATAAGGAGATGTTTCCCTTCATGATGTCCATTATCAGGAAAGAGTTTTGTTGCAGAGGCTCATCACTTGTGATGCCTGGTTTGCTTCTGGTCTGTTTTTCTGCAGGAGCAGCATTTAATTAGAACCTTGCTGGTCTTGTGATAGAAAAGGTGACATGTCAGCAGCTGGCTCCTCAATCTTAGGCTAGGAGGTGATGCACATAATTACCACAGATTACATCAGAGAACATCGCTATCACTGGGATTGTCATGGGCTCGTGGAAGCATTGCCTTCATGTTCCCCTCCCCCAGATTAGAGTAGCTGGTATTAGTAACAATAGTGCAATCTATCATATCCTTGAAGTTTTTCTTTTGTACATAATTTCTGCAGTACTAAGGGACTAAGGGTGAATGATAGAACAGTTGTGTCTAACTATTAAAATCCGAAAGGAGAGCCATGAACAGATGAAAGTATGTATTTGGGAGATGAAATTACTTGTCTGAATAGTAGAATAAGATTCAAACCCAGGCCACTACCTCCTGGGAGGAATTAGGCACTAGCAGGTTAAAGGAGCAGACTATACTAGTCTGGTCTCAGTGGTGATCTCTTGGCAGTTGGTTAAGGCTGGTTTTCTCCCTATCCATCAGAAAAATGCAAATTGAACTCCTTAGAGACCCTAAATACTCGATTCTGGATTCTTGATAATGGCTATTATCTATCAAGAGGTCTGACAAATGCTGGCCAGGATGTAGGAAGAACTCTTAATTATAGTCAGTGGTAGTGCAAACAACCACAGCCATTATGGAAACCAGGAAAGATGTTTGCAAAACAAGGTAACTACCATATGTACTCAATGAATTCCATATCCTACCACCAAGGTACGTGCTTGTACATCCATCCTCATTACTGCAGTCTTCACAATAGCAAGGAAACAACCAACCTAGACGTTGATCAACAGATGAACAATGGAAACATAGTGTAGACACACAATGGAATTTTATTCAACTAAACACTCCAGGAAAATGGATAGATCTGGAAAGCATATATTAAGGTGACCCAAACTCAGACAGAAACTGAACGTTCTCTCTGATATGTAGGTCCTAGCTTGAAATACATACCTGAATATAGAAATCAACATAAACATAAAGCCAGAAAAGACTAGAAAAGAGACAAAGGGGTAAGATGTTAAGAAAGGAGGGTGGGATAAGGACACATGGCACAAATGGGAAGGAGCACAGAGGAAGTTACAAGGAGTGAAGAGGCTGTCTACCAAAACACACTGTCTGAACGATGTCATAGCATCTAATACCTCATATGCTAATTTAAAAACTTAAACCTAATTTTCTGCTAGATCTGAACCAGGGCTACACTAATGAGTTAGACATCTCCATGTAAAAGTTCTTAGGGTAACTGTCCTTCATACTGGTTGAAACAGCTACATGTATGTGTTTCCCACCTATCCCTGCAGTGGTTTGGAAACAAGTTAGAACAGGGACACCTGATTTCTGCCTGTTTCCTCTGCTAACATGGGGTGCAGGTTCTTTAACCTTTCCCTAACCTACATTCCAGGAAGGTAAACAAGCGCATACACATGATGACACTTTGAGAGAAGACTTATGGCAAAAACATGTTTCAGCTTTTCCAAGACCCCAGTTACAAGCCTAGCCACACAGGTTTTCGTCACTCCAGTCAGTACAGTCTTGGACGCCATTTCTGCAGCGACTTCTGGGAATACAGGCACAGTCCGCAAAGAAAACAGTATCACATCTCCAGCCTGCGCACTCTGGACACTGTGAGACTAGACAGTTGTATTTATTTTTAAAAGCATAACTTTAAAATGTCAACTGGAAAAAAATGGTATTGGGCAAGAACTAGCCCTTTAGTTTTAGAAAATATTAGTGAAACTATCTCATGGGAAAACTGCAGATGATTATTGATTCTAGACATCATTTGAAAAGCCAGAGACAACACTGCCTCTCCCTGTCAGCCCAAGCTAAACATACTGACATGCTGCATAAACAGGGAGGGGGTCCCCTTGAGTTCAGACAGTCAGCGAGGGAACCAGGCCTTCGCTAGTTGGCAGCTAGCCAGAAGCAAAGGCTCTCTTTACATTTCCATCCCTTTGTTAACAGAGGCAGACCCCTTAACTAGAGGATGCATTTCCATTCTCCCCTCCACCACTGACAAAGTGGATCATCCGTTCACTGTCTCCAGTGAAGCTCTCCAGCGTATCAGTTGGAGCCACAGTGCACTGGAGTTGTGTCTACAGGCTGTGGCCCTCCCTGCCTGCCTGTGAAATGGCCATGGGTGGGGAGCAGGGATGGAAATGGGGAAGGACAAGGTAGTAACCTTTCTGAGAGCTAGAGCACTGAACAGATCTTTGGTAGATCTTTCAAAATGCCCAAGAAACAAATGAGAGTCAGTAGTAGACAAGAGCTTTCTATTGAGAACTTTTGCCTGCGAAACTGGCCTTGTTTACCTCTTAGCTCGAGTTCTTCAGACAGATATAATGAAGTACATGAAATACTGTAGTTCCCTCCTTCATCTCTTCCTTTCTCCTTCCCTCCCTCTTTATTATTTTTGGTTATGGGGTTAGGAATGGAAGCCAGGAACCCTCAGCCTGCCTAAGCCAGCTTTCTTCCTGGGAGCTACCTGCAGCCCAGGGATGACAAAATTTCTTAGCTGTGGATGTAAATGCCCTCTAGAAGGTTTCTAAGTTAGAGCTAACTTGTGTAATTGAGGTGTACTGCCAGCCGCTCCCAGAACCCATTAAAAAGATCAGCTCTTTACACTTTACCTGATTCATCTGAGCAGTCACCGCAGTCATTCCTCTTGTCGCACACCCTGTCGACATATGTCCATGTCTTCTGGTTGGGACACTTGAAAACCAGGTTTTGTGGGAGACTGTTGGGCATTTGACCTATAGTACACAAATTATTTCTAATGGAAATATTATTCATGAAAATGTTTAAGCGTTGGTTCTGAATTTTAGCTTACTACTTCTACTGTAGTATTTTATGTGCATTGGTGTTTTCCTGCATATCTGTCTGTGTGAGTTTGTCAGATCCCTGGAACTGGAGTGAGCTGCCATGTGGATACTGGGACTCAAACCTGGGACCTCTGGAAGAGCAGCCAGTGCTCTTAAGCTCTGAGCCATCTCTCCCCTACTACTACTATTTTAAAGACAGGGTCCTAACTGTATAGATCTAGCTGGGGCTGGCTTTGAACTCAGATACCCACCTGCCTCTGCCTCCCAAGTTCTGGGATTGAAAGCATGTGCCGCTATGCCCAGACCTGGCCACTGTTCTTTCAGTAATTAGTCTGCCTCACCACAGTAGGCAGCAGATTCATCCTCTCCGTCATGGCAGTCCGTCTTGCCATCACAAAGCAGAGAGGGAGGCAAGCAAGTTGTGCCGTCCTCACACAGGAATCCTGGTTGCTGTGAAGCTGTTCTGCATTGGTGATGCATCCAGTCTGAAAGATGCAAGAATCCTGGATGATGGACCGCCATCTGGCTCATGCCACTGCCCTCATTTCTTCTCCTTATTTCTCACCCATACTCCAGAATTCTCTAGGGATAGGCCTTCTTGATTGTTTTTCCTTTTCCTTCAAACTCATTGGCATCTGGCAAACAAGTATAGACTCACTCCTGAATGGGAGGTAATAGCAGGTGGGGTGGGGGGTCAACAGGCCTGGTCCCTGGTGTGAGTGTTGTGGTGGGTTGGGTATACAGTTCTATTATTTTCTTTGCTGATGTAAGAACAAAGGTAACTTACTATGACAACTTCATGGACATACATACTGTGAGTAAAATTAAATTGAGGTTTTTTTCCCCCTCTTTTTTGGAGGTCTTGTAGATTAAACTCAGGTTCTTGCACATACTGGGCAAGTGGTCTACAACCTAACCTCTGAGATGATGATGACCGATGACAATTTTGAGACAGCATATCTTAGCTCAGACTGACTTTCTAATCAATATGTAGTTGAAAGTGATCTTGAACTTCTGACCCTCCAGCCTCTACCTCTGTAGTACTGTGATTACAAGATTATGCCGCCAGGCATCATGTTTTCAGTGTTGGGGATAAAACCTAGTGCTTCCTACATTCTAAGTACTTGTACTTTACCTGAGCTACACCCCCAGCCTCCAAATGATAGCATTTTAAAATACAACAGGCCTACTTATTTGAAAGTGAAAGGCCTTTAAAACATCTCAAGTGCTATGAAAAACAATCGATGGGAGTTAAGATAGAGAAATACTGGAGGCATTGTATCTCCAACAGAGTTGTGCATTCCCACAGTCCCTTACAGCTGTGAAGAGCAGTAAGCAGTGGGGGAATAATTGAGGTCCTTGGTTTGGAGTTAGCTTGCTGAGGGTGCATTTTCATCTTGAATAACTAAGAGGCAGGTAAAAGCAGAGTTTATACCCCTTGAATCAGCAGGTGCTGGCACTTTGGTTTTAGACACAAGAATCATAAGCTCTGATCGTCTGAAGGAATTGGCATCATTTGGACCCTCTGAGAAACTGATGCAAAGGTGGGCTGAGACGTGACTGTGAGCTGGGGAGTTAGTAGCCCAAGGAGAGGGGCAGAGTCAAGTGCATGTAGGGAGCCTTCAACCCTGCTGCAGGTCCAGTGCCCACGGGAGGACAGGGCTAATGCAGCTCTGCGTGGGAAGAGGCCGCAGTGTAACAGCTGGGGCTGTCAGTTCATAGACATCTGATTTGGTCTTAAACCCTTAGGAGTCAGCCAAGCGAGCAACCGAAGAAGCACAGCACATCAGGGGAAACTTAGGCGTGTGCGTGCGTGCACTTGCAGCACTTGTATGATGCTGGACCTCGTCTTTTTATTGAACACTCATTCCTTGACTATCCACTATGAACTTTTGGTTTGTAGTCTTTTATTTGTGTGCACGTGTTCATGTGCGCATGTGCCAGCCACAGCACTCATATTCAGGTCTAAAAACAATTTGCAGGCATTGGTGTTCACCATCAGCCACGTGGGACCTGAGGATCCAAACTCAGGTCATCTTAGCAGCTAGTGTGCCCTCATCCACTGAGCCGTCTTCAGGCCACACTTTTCGTTTCGTTTGTTTGTTTTGTTTCTTTTGGTTTTTTGAGACAGGGTTTCTCTGTGTATCCCTGGCTGTCCTGGACTCACTTTGTAGACCAGGCTGGCTTCAAACTCACAGAGATCCACCTGCCTCTGCCTCCCGAGTGCTGGGATCAAAGGCGTGTAACACCAGGCCCGGCTTGTTTGTTTGTTTGATCAGTCCTGAGACAGTCTTGCTGTGTAGTCCAGGCTGGTCTTGAACTTGTGACCCACTTTTCTCTCCCCCTCCCCCAACCTGACTTCTCAGTGATATTTTTCATACTTCTACCTCACATACCTCTCAAGTTTGATGCTTGACCAAGTCTGTATCCTTTACGTTCCTGAGGCCTCTGTCTAAACTTGGGTCCCTACAAGGTTCAGCGCCAGTTCCCAACTCTCTTGTTTCCATGTCCCTTCATTACCAGACCTTGATGATTTCTCCCAAATTTAATTTCTAATTATACGCTATCCCACCATCTGTTGCCCTATTTACAGTGGAAATTCCTTGACGGTAGAGACCATATCCTGTGTATACTTCAGAGTCAGGCCGACCTGGGTCAGAATTTTGGCTTGCTTACTTCATAGTTACATGATCTGGGGCAAGTTGTCTCCACTCCCTGAGTGTCTGTCATAACAACAGGCACCTTGCAGGATTAGAGTCTGCAAAATATGCAGTGAAGTATATGTGTGTGGTGACACATACTTGCCGGCTTTGTAGGTATTTGACAATACAGAGTATTCACAAAATGGCCAATGGCTGGAACATACCTCATGCCAACCACTCCCCATCAGAAGATTCACCCACTTGGAAACATATGCAATGTAAATACATACATGTGTGTGGTGACACATACTTGCAGGCTCTGTATGTATCCCAAAGGTGATCCCAACAGCAGTCCCGGCAGCGATAACCCCAAGCACAAGGAAGGTCACACAGGAAGTCAGAAGACATTTTCTGGTGAAAAAGCAGCTGCGACCTGCTGAAGCAACACACACAGACACAAAAGAGAGCAAGCCATTACAGGGCAGAGGCCCCTGTGAGATATGGGGCTCACCAGCCAAGTGTGGTCCGTGGCTTTCTTAGTGTAGAGCCCTCGATAAGCTTCAGCCATAATTAAATGGGTGGTTTTCCTATTTATGGCTTCCTGTCCCACGAGAAGCCAGGGCAACGGTGAATGAGGGCCTCTCTGGTGGATGTGATGATGAAGCTACAAGAAACTTAAACAGGACCCACTGAGGTGAAGGGACTCCTTAGGTGTCCCGGGCTACACATGCCCTCAAACCTGCCTTCTGGTCTCTACCTAGTGGGGGATACTTCTGCTATGACATGGTTTCCAAAGCCTAGTTTTTAGGCTACCTACATCAGACTATGGAAAGAAATGAGGACTCCAGAGGCAGGCCATGGTCCCAAGAGCAGGTAAGGTGCTGGGTTGGCAGTTTGTGGAGTAAGCAGCCATTGAGAAGAGCCTCATCTAACCAGATAAATTGATTCACTAAAGAGAGAGAGGGGGGGTTCAGGTCACTGTGTCAGAGCCAGAGATGCACCAATTTCTGCACAGTCATGCTACCCTGACCCTGAGATGCCTCCACTGGCCAGCCTCCTAACCCCTGCATGGCTGAGCCTTCCCCCACAGCCTGCCTATGCAGCCATGAGACGCCCTGAGCCCTGGCTTAGCTTCTTTTGTCCTTGTGTATACGCAGCACATGTTCTCGGAAGAGAGAAGTGCTCTGTACTCACGGAACTCTGTGGGGATTTCTGCTGACTGGGAGGAAGTCTGGCCCGAGTCCAACTAGAAAGTCGGACTCCCTTGTTTGCTGGAACCCCCTTTTTCCTCTGATTTGGGGATCCTAGATCCCCGGGAGAAGGAGCATATCACTAGGCCTAACCCTTCTCTAGCTTTCCCATGCTAATGAAGTCAATTGGTGACTTGGCTTTCAGCCAGTGGCATTCGGTCAAGGTCTCTAGCCTCGCTAGAGTTTTCACCACTCTCACTGCCCATGAATTTATTAGTTATTCCATTTTCTCTCTTCTGATTGAACAATACCCAGCAAATCAACTATGTGCCCATTCCAAACCCCTCCCCACTACACAAGGGTACATAATACTGATTAACAGAATAAACTTCTCTTGTTTTTTTTTCCTCCATGCCTCCAAGATGATTGTCTGAGTCTGCTTATTTTGGGAGGGAAGTGCTCTTCCTTCCATGAAGGATCCACCCCTGCCGGCTGCTTGTCTGGTCAGCTCACATGGGCCCCAGGCTCCTGCCTGGCTACTGCCTTGCTACAATCAATCAGCAGAGATGAGCCCCAGCTGCCAGAAGTAGGAGACCTAGCAAGGCAGTAGCCTGGTTTCCACATTAGCTGCAGGATCCAGCCCCCTTTGAACCCACAGAACTCTTCCCAGGCTCTAGTACTCTGCCATATCAAATCTGAACTATAGCAAATATAAAAGTAATGCTCTCTGTGCCACCACTCACCAGGGCTTAGGGATTAGCAGCTCTGCCTCATGCGGTGCATATTCACCATGTTGCTGGAGGTTCAGAGACCCCGAGTGTCACAGTCATTAGCCGCAGAAACGCAGGAGAGCACAATCAGAGATTCCCATCACAAAATTGCATGTAAGTCTAACTCGGCCAGATCATAGACCTAAGAGCCCTTGCTCCCTAAGCTAGGGCCTCTCCCCTTCTAGAACTGGGGCTAATTTATCCTTGCCCCAGGTCCTGTGGCTTTCAAAGACTCCCATATGGCTTTGATATCTCCCCATTGACACTGTCCTAAGCATATTATCTGATATGCAGAAGAAAGCTTTAGGTACAAAGACTTTTCTACAGGGTGTATTCGATCACAGGAAACAGGAGTGCTGATAGTGCTAAACCCTACTCCAACATCTGCTTACTTAAGGTAGGTAGTAATTTTATATAGATTAGGTTTATGAATTTATAAGACAGTCACATAGTCACAGCTGTCTGACCTTTAAGTGTGTTTATGTACTCAGGACAACTTTGTAGAGCTGCTCTTTCCACTTCTACTTGGGTTCCAGGGCCTTAATTCAGTCCTCTAGGTTTTTGTAGCGGGTGCCTTTACCTGCTAAACCCAAGCCATTGGCATGGCAACAAGATGTCACCTATGAAGATCCTATTCAAGAACCACACAATTAAATTACCAACAAAACAAAACAAAAAAGGCAAAACCCAATAACCATCTCATAATGTTTTAGTGATGATTTTATGTTGGGCCACATCAGAGCTATTCTCTAAGTAAGTTGGATATGGTGGCATATGCCTGGAATCTCAACATTTGGGCGACTGAGGCAGAAGTGTAGCAAGTTTGAGAGACAGCCAGGGTTACATAGCTGGAAGACCTTGTCAAGGAAGGAAAAAAGGAATGGAAGAAGAGAGTGAGGGATTAAGAGATAATTATGATCTGGTTAATTATACAGTGTGTTTGTGATTGTACATGGAGTAGTTATATCATGTTAGGCATAATTAATACATGTGTTGTACATATTTGATAAATTGTGCATAGAAAACCTGGCTGTTAGCAAAATATAAAAGCTTAAATGGCTGTCAGATGCAGTTAGCTGTGTGCTAAGGAGATGCAGTGTGGGTGTACCTCTGAAAGCCCCTACAGATAGGAATGCTAAAGAATGGAAAGTTCCTGCCTATTTTAAGGCAAGTTGCTTGAGAGAGGACTTGTGGTCTTTGTTCTGTGACCCTAGGCAAAGTCATCTGGGTGGCCCCCAGCCGCCTCACCATGAAGGTGAAATGGTTCAGCCCCTACTGACTTGGCTTGGAGCCCCCTCACCATGATGGTGACATGGTTCAACCAGTCAGGGGTGTAGAAAAGAAGCTAGAGACTTCATTTATAGCAACTGGACCTTTGAGAGCTCTCTCTTGGCTTAGAAGAGCTCTGGGTAAGAGATAGGGATTTTTTTTCTAGGCTTGTAGGAACAACAGGGAAACAGCTGGCAGGTCACACATTAAACAGTATTCTAGGAAAAAGAGCTAAGGAGCTCTCATTGGTTTGGAGGTGGCCAAGAGAAAGGAAGACTAGTTAGGTAAAAGGACACAGAAAGAGATTTCTAAAGAACTAGAAGTTTAGTTGTAGAATCAGGCTTGTAAGTATAGATTTTGTATACAGTTCAGAAAATAAAATTACCTCACTGAGCTAGTTTGTTGTTGGGTGTGGCTCCAGAGGAATTGGCTTGGAACAGGGGAGACGGAGCAAGTCCAGACGCCAGGAATCTCAAAATTGGTGTCCCATGCCCCATAGTGAGAATGGAAGGCGTGGGACAAGCTCTCTCCTTGCTTCTGACTGTCTCAAGAGTACATGGACACAGCCCCCAAACTGCTACCTTCCTTGTGGCATGTAGAAACAATCCCTCAGGAGGTCTGTCACACACAGGTTTCTGAGACTTTTCACCATGCAAATACAGCATTGTATTTGTACAGCATCTCAATCTCAGCCAATAGAATGCACCCACCCCCAAAAAATCCCTCCCCACTTCCCACGGCTCAAAAGCCCTCACCCACTTCAGACTTCAGGAGATTTAGAGGATTTTTTGGGAGATGATGAGAGACCATGGAATAACTAAGACCACCATGACACCTAAGCTTAAAATAAAGGATTGCTGGTACACCGAATAGGTGCCTCAGAAACTGTCGTGATTCCGCCTGAAGGAACTTCTGCCATTTGAGAAAGCTTTCTCCAACTGTGCCTGCTATTTCCCTGAACCCGCCACACTTTCTTTCGAGCACCAGTCCTCAATCTGGGTGACCCCGAGAGTATGGCTGTCCTCCAGATCCCCCTGGGACTCCAACAGAAGCTGGCATGACCCCACATTCCCTGGAACAGACAGTTCCCCAGCTGCATTTGCACTTTCTCCTAAGGTCCCGCCTGTGGACCCAAACAAAAACTGACTGACATGGCGCTACCCACTTTTTTTTCTATCCTGGCCCTGTACCCAGCGGGACATCAGAGAAAAATGCAGTTGCCAATTCCAACCCAAAGACGGGAGAGTTCAACCCACCCGCCCAATACACTATAGTTTTTACCTCAGTTTAAGCCTCTCATGTCTTTATTGTATAAATATTAGATAATTTAAAGGGATAAATATAACATTTGGCACCCCAATGCATGGCAAAATTACACAGAGTCAGACATTGGACTCCCAGAACACATTTGGCATCTCAACGAGGGGCAAAAGTCAAGACAGCAGAAGTAGAGAGAAATCATACAGAAAAACACTGCCAGTAAGCACATGGCACAAGCATAAACTTGGTAGAAAAATCACACCAGTTGCAGACTTATGGAAATGGTAGGAGAGGCTGAGAAGTCATCAGACTTGGTAAGATACCTGAGAAGTCATTTGGAAATTAAGCATGACATAAGGAGAAATGTGATTATGTGTCAAGCTGACAAAGGATGGACTTGTGATGGTCATTTTTGGTTGTCAGCTTGACCACATCTGGAGTTAACTACAACCCAAATGACTGGCCACACCTGTGAGGGAAGACCCACTTTTTTGTTTGTTTGCTTTGCTTGCTTGCTTTTTGGTTTTTCAAGATAGTGTCTCTCTGTGTGTAGCCCTGGCTGTCCTGGACTCACTTTGTAGAGCAGGCTGCCCTTGAACTCACAGAGATCTGCCTGCCTCTGCCTGCCTCTGCCTCCTGAGTGCTGGGATTAAAGGCATGTGCCACCACGCCCGACCATTACAGACAGCTGTGAACTGCCATGTGGGTGATGGGATTTGAACCTGGGTCCTTTGGAAGAACAGCCAGTGCTCTTAACCGCTGAGCCATCTCTCCAGCCCCCCAGACCCACTTCTAATCCGGATATTTGAGGTGGGAAGATCCACCTTTAATCTGGGCCACACCTTCTGCTGACCCCCTATATAAGAGCATGGGAGAGGTGGTTCTTGCTCTTTACCTGCTTACGCTTGCCTCACTCGCAAGTCCATTCCTTCACTGGTAGTAGAGCCTGTTTCCAGTGAATACCGAAGACCAGCTGAGACATCCAGCCCTGTGGACTGAGCAGCTACTGGATTCTCCTACCTTCTGTTCATAGGCAGCCGTTGCTGGACTAGCTGCAGCCTGTAAGTCATTCTAATAAACCCCCTTTCTCTATATATAGTGATTCATTACATAAATTCTGTTACTCTGGAGGACCCTGACTAGTACGCTCTTCCAGAATACTCTCTACTAAATGAAATACAATTAGTATTCCTCCACTACATATGAATATTATTGATTATATACCTATACTAGTCTACACATATGTATACTGAAAAACATTATGCAAAGTAGAAATTTAGAAAGGATGAGATCAAACATGCAAACTACGCAAAATCAGGTTTCAATGTTGTCTTTGGGTCCTCTCCTCCGTGCCTCTCGGTTGAAATTACTTTCTTTTAAATGCCGCCATTATGAGTGTCAAGCTAGAAAAGAATCTGATTCAGCAAGATGCTACTTATTTAGCACCAGGCTTTCAAGGGTGTCCAAAGATCTGATGCAAATGCTACTCACAAAAGAAAAAAAAGAAAAAGAGAGAGTTAGAGAAACTGGCTTCCTTCCAAAGGATGAGGAGCTTGTGCAGGCCTGAAGGGGCTGACTGGGACTGGGAGGGTGTGAAGTGCGACTTCCCACATAAATCGCTTGGCAGAAGCAGATGCGCACGCGCGCACACAGACAGAGCGGGACTCTTAGATGTTCCGTGAAATGCCCACGAGGGAGTTCTGTCTTGGGGCTGAGCCGCGTTTTCTCATTTGCTGCCTTGGCAGCATCCAATACAACCCAGGCTATGCACTCAAGAGGGCAGCAGAGAGCAACTAATGATCCCCGATTCCGCTTCCAACTGACCAGCACTTTTTGCGTGTTAGGGAACCTCGCAGGACAAAGACTGGGCGGACCCGGAAATACATAATAGGCTAGTGGGGATGACAGGTTAGCACCTTTAAAGTATTTGGATGTAAATCTCCAGCCGCTTGCTTCTGCCTTTGTGACAGTTTTTTCTATTTGGTAACCATGGGAGGTGTGTGGATGGGTTCAAATACCCCACCTCGCTTTTAACGCGCGCCTGTGAGGTGGCGGCATTGGTAAGAGGAACAGACTACCGAGCTGTGAACACTTGCCTAGCCTTTAACGCTTAGTTTGTGACAGAGTTAGACTTGGAGCCAAATGTCCAATAAACAAATTGGGTTTAACTTTCCTTGTGCTGCTCAACTACCCAGCATCTCTGGACAGTGAAAGGGTTGTGTGACCCGAAAGGGGATGGGACCCACCGGTTGAGAACTGCTGCCCCAGAGGGGCCACTCCACTTATGAACAGAACAGAAAATGTGTTCATTAAAAAAAAAAAAAATCAAGTCTTAAGAGGTGGCGTAATTCAGCCAGCACTCTTTGACTGGGAAGTTGCAGAGGGAAGGGTCCATCTTGGAAGCAGGAAACAATCCCTCACCAGACACTGAATTTGCTGGTGCCCGGATCTCGGACTTCCCAGACTCTAGAAGTTCTATTACAAAATATCCAGTCTGTTGCTTTTTGTTATAGCAGTCTGGACAGACTAATGGAGTCATCTGTACACGTGATATTTATACATCGTTCATAATTTTGTGCATTGAAATAGCATAATAGAATTAAAAATGATGGCAACATAGTGGCAAACCAAGGACCCACAATAAGTTCCCAGGAGCACAAAGTAACCAGTTGATTTATGTCGGCTTGAGGAACCAGGTTCCTTGCTTGCCTTTCCCGCTAGAGGGCGCCTCATCAGTGTGCGCGGGCACTTCTCTCTTCAGTAACACAAACCCCATCTCTTCCCCTACTGCAAGCCCACCTTCGGATCAGCTTGGCAGCTCCTTCTGAGAAAAGGTTTGGCTACAAAATAGTGGAATTACCTTATTTTACACATGAAGGGCCCAGGGACCAGTTGGGTAAAGTGATGATATACTCCAGGCGCTCTGGAGGGACACAGATCCCACAGCCAGAGTTCAGGGAAGCCATTCATTTCTTCCTAGCCTACCGTTATCTTTCCCATTTCAAACATGAAAGACCAGACTGTGGGGGCGAGGCTGGAGAGGTGATTCCTCAAGGCAGAGTTTCCATAGGCCAATGAGACACCAAGAACCTTAGCACGGAGCCTCCCCTTTCTCCGAGCATGGGACAGTGATAGTGGAGAGCTGACGAAGCCCTGAGGGAATGTGTAAGGACAGATGAAGTCCTGAGGGAATGTACCGTCAGGGAAGGACCGATGCGCCAGACTCACGGAGAGGGGTGTGTGTGTGCTGGCCAAACCTTCCCTGGGTCTGGCTCAGGGAATGGGCAAAGCCTTCCTCTGGCCCGCCCGTTTACCGCTGGCAGTATGCACCTCCAGAGACTGAGACTGCTCCCCTATAGGGACCCCCAACTAAGGCCAGCTAACTCTCGGCTGTGTTGTACATAGCAAATGTTCTGGATTGTTTCCTCATTGATGCCCTCCCATCAGATCCCAGCGCTTCTGTGCCCGTGTCTGCCCTGTCTTCATTCTTTCCTCCCCCCCCCCCCCCCAGTTTCCCCAATCAAAGTATGTCGGGCACGTCACGCCTGATGCTGGAATTGGGTCTGCCAAGGAAAATCTGGGCTACTCCAGCAATGGCTACACTGCTCGCCCCTCTTCCTTTTGTACTGCTCCCCTTTTCCTAGCATACCTGGACCTGCAGGAATACTTTCCTGACGTCCCTGATGAGTGTTTCTAAAGCTTGCATTTCTAGAGCATCAACCCAAATTTGGAGCATCCAGAGGCAATGCCCAGTAATGTATGTTTAACAAGCTTCCCAGATCATTGTTGACACCTGGAAAACAGGATTAGATGGGCAGGCTCTAAAAGCCCTGGTCAGCATAAGCTCTTAGTTCACTGAACATGTAAGTATGAGCCAATGATCCTGGAGTTACCGCCAGTCAGTCACGCTAAAGAGAGAGCTGTCAGATGTGTTAGTGAGTCACTCAACCAGGCTGAAGGAACTGGGAAAACAAGATGGGCCTGTTTTAGTCAGAGGGAGCTAGGAACTCCTGGGAACTAGAGAATGCCATGTGTTTAAAGGAGGACTGGAGGTTTACAGGGGGACAAGGACTGGGGGCAGTGGGGTGTCAAAGAACAGTTTTCTGAGGCTGAGGCTGGTGTGTGGAGGAGGGAGGGTTGAGCCTGCAATCGAGGCAGCTGCAGGAGCCAGTTCTGACCAGGTATTTGCCCAGCTTGGTATGTGAACTGGGGGTGGCTCAACTTCGGAGGAATCAAATGGACTCTCCTGGTGGCATGTCCTGACATGGGAGACTGTATTAATACACTTTACATTACTGCAATAAAGTCCCAGAGGTAGATTAACTTTATAAAGAAAACAGGTCTAGGGCTGGAGAGATGGCTCAGTGGTTAAGACCTGGGTTCAAATCCCAGCACCCACGTGGCAGTTTGAAACTGTTTGTAATAGCTGGGCATGGTGGTCCATACCTTTAACCCCAGCACTTGGGAGTCAGAGGCAGGTAGATCTCTGTGAGCTCAAGGCCAGCCTGGTCTACAGAGAGAGTTCCAGGACAGCCAGGGCTACACAGAGAAGCCCTGTCTCAAAACAAACAAACAAACAAAACCCCACAAAAACAAAAAGAAAAGACAAGAGAACAGGTCTAATTAGCTCTGAAGTTTAAGAGCATGGCACCAACATTGGCAAAGCTCCAGTGAGGACCTCATGACAAGACAGAAGATTCCACAACAGTGGGGATACACGTGAGAGGAAGAGAGCCCATCTTGAAACAGAAAGCCACAGCCACTCAGGGATCGAGCTTGGTTCTATAGCAACCTCCGCTTACCAGAGCTCCAAGGACCCATGGGAGTTGAGTTCTCTTTACCCTTCTCATGGATCAGCCCTGAGTGTACTAAGAACTTTACATCTGATTTCTTAAAGGCTCCCCCAGCTTTCAGCTCCACCACAACAGGAAACGAAATCCTAGCCTGTGAACCTTTGGGGACAAATGACATCCAAACCATAGCAGAGGTCAAGTCCATGTTGGATCTCTGTGGAGGGGTGACATTGTCCTGTCAGAAACAAACATGTGGAGATGAGTAGTGTAAAGGGAGAGTTATTTATAAAGTCTTGTTAAGAAAAAAAAAAGGCTTCCAGGACTAGAGAGATGGCTGAGAGGTTAAGAGCATTAACTGCTCTTCCAGAGGCCCTGAGTTCAATTCCCAGCAACTGGTGGCTCACAACCATCTATAATGAGATATGGTGCCCTCTTCTGGCCTGCAGGCATACATGCAGACAGAACACTGTATATATAATAAATCTTTGTTTTTAAAGGAAAAAAGAAAAAGAAAGAAAGCTTCCTCCAAGACAACTGCAATAGACCAAAAGACAGACCCCAACTCTCATATTACAGAGGGAGTTGAGTATGTATAGCTGGTGAAAAGAGCAAGGGGCCAGTCAGTACTACATGGTGAAATGGGACATGACATGAAATGTCAGTAACTGGTTTAAGAGATTATGCTAAAACTGAGCTTAGCTCAGCTGGTATGGTAGTTTGAATGAGAACAACCCTGTGGGCATAAGGTTATTGTGTAATTCAAATGTTGATTTCTATACCCCCCATATCTGGTTTCAGTCCTTGTTCTGAGGAGCTCATGTCTCAATGTTATATAAACACTGTCCCCCAATTGTCCTCTGATATGCCAAAAAAAAAAAAACAGTTTACAGCCAATCACTGAGCAGGGGAGACTTCCTGCCCTAAGGAGGAGCAGTTAAGGAGAGGAGGTAGCGGGATTCAACAAGAGGTAGAGGCAGGAGAGAGGAGGAGAGAGTCAGCTGAAGCAGGAAAGCCACAGAGTGCAAGTATCTCTGAGATTTACACTGGGGAAGCCAGATTAGCTTAGTGGGTTAAGAATAGAGTAATAACTGCTCAGTTTTTGTGTTGAGAAGTGTGTTTAACAAATAATATAATAGAGCCTTAATTATATGGATGATAGCCAGGTTAAGAGGTAAACTATGAAACTAACACAATTATATAAAGTTAAACTAACACAGCCCCCAAAAGGCTCATATGTTTGAATGCTTGCTCCCCATTTGGTGGAACTGTTTGGGAAGGCTTAGGAGGTGTGGCCTTGTTGGAGGAGATGTGTGACTGGGGTTGGACGTTGAGGTTTCCAAAGCCCCTGTCGTTCCCAGCTAGCTCTCTCTCTACCTTGTGTTTGTGATGAGGTGTAAGCTCTTAGCTACTGCTCCAGTGCCATGCTTACCTGCTATATATTTCATTGATCATAGTGTCTCTCACAGCAATGAACCAATAACTAAGAGTGTAGGCAGAGGTCAAGGAAGTGGGTCTACTTACAGAACCAGGGGAGCCTGACTGTGGTAGTTTAAAGAGAAAGAAAGACTGTGCCAGGGTCTGTGACCTTCAGTTTGAGTCAATCCCAAGTTGGTAAGAATGAGTCTCTAGCCGGGCATGGTGGCACACGTCTTTAATCCCAGCACTTGGGAGGCAGAGGCAGGCAGATCTCTGTGAGCTCAAGGCCAGCCTGGTCTACAGAGTGAGTCCAGGACAGTCAAGGATACACAGAGAAACCCTGTCTCAAAAAACCTAAAAAAAACAAATAAACAAACAAACAAACAAACAAACAAAGAATGAGTCTCTTTCTGTAAAGCTAAGAAGCTTTAGGGACAAAACACCCTCCTTAGGTGAATGTGGAAACTGGACTTGGGCATGTCTGGCCTAAAACAGAGTATTATAACAATAGTAGCAATAATAAGACAGACACAACCACTACTCCCTTTCATTGAGTACTTACTGTACAGCAGTAACTTTAGGTATGTTACTTCAAATCCTTAAAACAACCTTGTCCTTAGCTTTATCGTTGAAGAGAGGGAACCAAAACTTTAAAAACACCATGAGAACTAGTTTGATCCAGATTTTTTATTTTAAATCTGTGTTGTAAATCTTATACACGAAGATTTTATTTTTATTTATTTATTTATCTGTTTATTTATTTATTTTTATATATTGGTTTTTCTCGAGACAAGGTTTCTCTGTGTAGCCCTGGCTAATCTGGAACTCACTCTATAGACCAGGCTGGCCTTGAGCTTGGAGATCCTCCTGCCTTTACCTCCCGAGTGCTGGGATTCAAGGCATGAGCCACTACTCTCTGGCTACATAAAGATTTTAAATGGGATCATTATGAAAAGAGTGAGTAGATGAATAGACAAACTAAAGTGTGTTTCCAAAGAACTCTGTCTTTATTCTCTAGGATCTTGTAAATCTGTTATTTATGTTGTATTTATTTATTTATGCGAGCAGGGTCTCACTATGTAGCTCTTGCTTGCGGGAGACCAGCTCTGAGTGTAGACCAGGCTGTCCTTAAATTCCCACAGATCTGCCTGCCTCTACTTCCTAGCAGTGGGATTAAAGGTGTGTACACCAGCCCGTCTGTCTGACTGCCTGTTTAATGTAGCTGGTACGTTTATTAGGAATGGTTGCTTGACTCTAAGATTCTTATCTCTTACAGCAAGGCAGGCAAACAGTAGGCAGCTGAGGACTTGAGATCCCTGGGAGGAACACTGTGCCAGTGTCCTAGAGTCCATTGATCAAAGTGATGAGAGGGGAGAGACTTGTTACAGGAACCGGCTCCTTTCTGTCTCAGCCTGGAGCCCGTGGTGGCAGGCTGTTCCCAGAAATGCACCTTTGACTTCAGCACTCAAGTGGCCAGGAATATTAAGAGCTAACTCAGGTTTGGCTCTGACTCTAGCAAAAAAGGATAAACAAAATCCTTCTAAACTTGGAAACAACTCAGGATTATTTCTCTTGTGTTTCCAGCCCACTGAAGCGAAGCCTTTCAGCCCCAGAACTTTGTCTTGAATTCTTTGTAACACACTTCTGTCTTCAGCTTGCTCAGGATTGCCACAAACTCAGCATTTTATTATTATTATTTTTTTTTATTCTTGGGGTTGCTGATTGGCCCTTTCAAGTTCTGTTGACATTTCAGCTACTTTTGAACTGGTGCCTCTTTTTGTCTCCATGGAATGGGTCAAGTCTTATTAACTTCTCTGAAGACTGGCTGGCTTTTCAAGGACTTTCAATTATACTGGCTTGTGTGCTTGCAAACTAGGCAGTGCAGACAGACCGGTAGTGGGCCGACGTGGAGGAAAAGGGAATCACCGTCGGCCCGATGCCAAGCATATCTTTGTGAGTTTCTGGGTACACCACAGACTGAGCAAGTTCTAGAAGTGCTGATGTGTGACAGCTCAGGCAACAGTAAATAATTTTAGGAGTTTCCAAGCTTGTTTGTTATGGAGAAGTGTCTGGAGACCAACTGTGGGAAAGCCAGTCAATCTTGGTTCTAAGACTGGGCGAAGACATTTCTGTTTCCTTTCAGGTGTGAGCTGGGACAAGCCCTAGGAGATACAGCATGATTCACATGTAAGAAAAGTGGCTGGGACAGCACATCCCAGCTCTGACGCACGTGATTAAAAGTGCAGGAAGGAGTGGCAGTGAGCTCAGAGTGTTGTGTAGTTTCGTGAAGGCTAAGGACCTTCATGAATGTGGTGAAGCCTCAGGAGTGAGAAGGAGCAGTGTGGAAGCAGGGTCAGGAGGGAGTCTCTGGAGTACAGCTGGAATTTAGGGCCTATTTCTCTTTCTTGGCAGCGGGGCAACTTAATCTTCATGCAGAGGAAAGAGAATTGTTTTCTAGAGAATGAAGGAGATCTGACTTTTGCAGCAGTTAGGCAAGCTGGAGGCTAGGGTGAGGCAGAAAGTGTCACCAACTGGGGACCAAGAATACAAACATCTGAGCCTATGGGGGGCATCTCATTCAAACCACCACACAGATGCAGCTTACTTGCTATTCTAATGCCCTCTTGCTTTTAGACAAGGTCTCATGCAGCCCAAACTGGCCTCAAATTCACTGCGTAGTCAGGGACTTCGATGATTACCGTGAAGTGCCTCCATCTTCCACGTGCTGGGATTACAAGAATGTGCCATCATGCATAGTATGTACAGTGCTGAGGATCAAACACAGGACCACCTGCATTAGATTAAAGTATTCCATAAACTTAGCTATAGCCCCAGTCCGAAATGCCTCATTTTTGAAAATGGATGCTTTTAAGGATGGTCCATTGTGAAAGACAAATCAATAGACGAAAGGAGCCATGGGGAAAGTTAACTCAAGTTGCAGGAAAACTGTGAAATGACTGGTAATTAAATGCTCCCTAAGACAGGAGATGACGTGTGGGCAGGAGGTGGGAAGAGGCCACACTTACAAAAATGACTGTTGAAGAACAAGAAAGAAGCTGGCACAGTGGCTCATGTCTATGATTGTAGGGAGCTAGATTAATATAAATTAGATTTAGTAAATATCTAGGTTTCTGATACAGTCTCTTAATCTGGGGCATGAAGATCAACTTGGCTGTGAGCAATTAGCTTATCAGCTTGTGGACTAAAAACAAGGTTGAAGCCAGGTGAAACAAGGAAAGACTTTATGGCCTGACATTGTTTTCAGCTGCTAAGTGGGCAGAGCCCAAATTAAGCTGAAGCAGGTGGAACAAGGAGAGATCCTATTTAAGGACAAGTGGATGGCGCCAAAGGGGCCACATGCTAGAGAGCTCCGATGCTAGCGAGTCCTCACGCTAAAAAGGACAACAAGTAGTTTGTATCCTCTGATCGAGAAAGTGCTGGTGGATTGATGACCAGATCTCCTTGAGGCAGAAAGAAGCTGGTGAGCAGAGAAAGCCTCAGCAAGACAGCAAAAGGCCAAGGACTAAACCCTGTGGCTCAGCTTTTACCTAGAGGGGTTTGACCTATCCAAACAGTGGCCTGACGAAACTGTGGCCAGCTTTAAAGACTGAGGCAAAGCGGCAGAGTTGCTGATACAAAGGAAATAAGGTGGCCTACAGATGGCTGGGGTCTCCCAGAGAGAAGAAAGCCTCAAGCCTTATTTAAGGTGAGTCTGCCATAGCCAATTTACCCTGACGAACCTGCGTCTGAGATATTCCAGAAGAAAGACTACTAAGTACACTAAATGGTCTACCACAGAGATTGTTTTCCTGACAACTGAGGACCTGCCCCAGAGACTGTATCCTTCTAAAAGGTTATGAAAATAGTTGTACTAATTATCAATAAATTTAGTGGTTAGGTCATAGGGGTTGTAGGAATTTGTAGAGTTAGTAGTTAAGTAAGTGTATTTGTTATAAGTAAATATAGTTACTAATAAATAATTGTTGAATAATTAAAAACGTTGGGTTACATATGGTCCTAGCACTTAGGAGGCAGAGACAGGAGGATCATAAGTTCAAGGGCAGCCTGAGCTATCTAGTGAGACCCTGACTCAAAACAATAAAATCAATTAAAGAAAGAATTCAGTGAAATAATTTAAAAACCATAAAATCCTGCTGGATATGGTGGCACACACCTTTAATCCCAGCTCTCGGGAGGCAGAGGTAGGAGGATCTCTGTGAGTTTGAGGCCAGCCTGATCTACAAAGTGAGTCCAGGACAGCCAGGAATACACAGAGAAACCCTGTCTCAAAAAAACATAAGTAAACAAACAAACAAAAGCTGAGATTAGAGGCTGGAAAGATGGCTCAGTAGGTTGCTTTTGCAGAAGACTCTATTTTCAGTTTTTAGCACAAGCTGAGAGGCTCACGACCACCTGTAAATCCCGCTCCAGGGGACCTTACGCCTTCTTCTGGCCCTGTCAGGTGCCTGTACTCATGTGCACATATCCTCACACACATTCACACATATCCACATAATTAAAAATAAAATCTTAAAAAGTATTTGTGTAGGTATGATGTAAGAAGTGGATGTTAATCGAAGTGATTGAGGAGGCTTGCAGGTAGTGACGTGGTATGGGTGCTTTGTTATCTGTCATAAGAACTCCATGTAAAATACAAGTTGGGAACTTCCTGGGACAAGAGACTATGTAGCTTTTCAAAGTTGACTCCATAAGCCTGTTGCCTACCAAGAGTTTCTCTCTTCTCTTGACTACAGTGTATAGAATGTGCCTCTCTTTTATCCCTCACTTAAAAAAAATCCCCCCCCCCGACAGGCTCATGATAATGCCAGATTTAGTCAGACAAATTGGCCAATAATCTGAATTTTACATGATGAAATCTTTAAACTGCAAGAAGGGCAGGGCTTGGTGGCACATATCTTTAATCCCAGGGCTTGGGAGACAGAGGCAGGTAGATCTCTGAGTTCAAGGCCAGCCTGGTCTACAGAGTGAGTTTCAGGACAGCCAGGGCTGCTCAGAGAAACCCTGTCTCAAAACAACAACAACAACAAACCCAAAAAATATTGTACGAAGGATATTTATTAAAAATACTATTCTTGGGGACTGTAGAAATGGCTCAGAGGTTAAGAGCACTGGCTGCTCTTCCAGAGGTCCTGAGATCAATTCCCAGCAACCACATGGTGGGTTACAACCATCCATAGTGAAATCTGGTGCCCTCTTCTGGCCTGCAGGTATACCTGCAGACAGAACACTGTATACATAATAAATAAATAAATCTTTAAAAAAAATACCATCCTTGGAGATGGAGAGATGGCTCAGTTGTTAAGAGCACTTGTTATTCTTGCAGAGGACCTGGGTTTGATTCCCAGCACCCATATGACAATTTACAACTGTCCATAACTCCAGTTCTAGAATACATATAATACACAGACATATATGTGATCAGAACAATCATACATATAAAATAAATATTTAAAAATATCATCCTTAAAAGGCTTTGGAAGCTAGTATTAAAAGATAGCTGATGCCTTCATATAAAATTAATTTATTCAAAATTAACTTAAAAAAAAGATTTATGTTTGCCAGGCATGGTGGTAGGTGGTGCATACCTTTAATCTCAGCACTTGGGAGGCAGAGGCAGGCGAATCTCTGGGTTTGAGGCCAGCCTGGTCTACATAAGTTGCAGAAATTATTTAATTTTAATTAAATTATTTAATTATTTAAAATAATTTTAAAATTGTGCATATGCATGTGTATCTGTGTGTGGCTATATGCTTGAGACTGAAGGTATTTGTGAAGGTCAGGAGAGGTCATCAGGTCCCCTGGAGCTGGAGTTACAGGCAGTTGTGAGCCACCAGATTTGGGTGCTGGGAACTCACCTCTGGTCCTTTACAAGAGCAGTATATGCTCTTAACCAGTGATTCAAAATCAACTCTTGTCTAGCCATATTTTGCTTTAAGCAGGTCATTATGTATGATGATCACTTGGTGTCTGTTGGGATTGGTCCCTGAATCCTAGCAGACATATATCTGTGGATTTTCAAGTCCCTTCTATAAGGTGGTGTAGTATTTACATATATCCCAAACACATCCTTCTGTATACTTTATCTCAAGATCACTCATAACACTGCATACGATTTAACTGCTGTATTAACAGCTACTATTCGGGCTGGAGAGATGGCTCAGTGGTTAAGAGCACCGTCTGCTCTTCCAGAGGTCCGGAGTTCAATTCCCAGCAACCACATGGTGGCTCACAACCATCTATACTGGAATCTGATGCCCTCTTCTGGCATGTAGGGGTACATGCAGATAGAGCTCTCATATATGTAAAATAAATAAATAAACCTTTAAAAAAAACAGCTACTATTCTAACTTATTTAAGTAATAAATGCAGTGAAAACATTTCTGTAGGTATTCAACACAGATGCAGTTTTTCTCAAGTTTTTTTTTGTTTGGTTTGGGTTTTTGAGACAGGTTTCTCTGTGGAACAGAGCCCTGGCTGTCCTGGACTCGCTGTGTAGACCAGGCTGGCCTCGAACTCACAGAGATCTGCCTCCTGAGTGCTGGGATTAAAGGTGTATCCCCCCACGTCCAGTTTCTCAAGTATTTTTAATGTGAAGTTGATTGAATCTACAGATACTGGGAACTATATTTCATTAAATCTAAGGGGCTCGGGTTTTCTCTCTCTCCCTTTTCTTCTTCCCTAACTTCATCGCCCCCCATAGGTTCTTACACTGTAGCCCAGGCTGAAATTCACTATAAAACGCACTCAGTCCTCCAGCTTCAGTCTCCTGAGAGAGAAAGGGTTTGTTAACTTCTTGATCCTCACAGTTGTCAATGGAAATTTCCTATCACTACATATTGACTGCTACCTGGTGGACAGTCCCTGACACCGTCAACCTGATCTTGTATTCAGAGCTTACTCCTCCTGATTTCAGAGGTTAAAGGGGGAGGGGGGAGGCGTAATACCAAATTGTTGAAATCGGGCATATTGAATAAAAGTTATAGACTATTTATTTTACATGAACTTTATAGGGGACAAACAACGATTCTTTCCCTTGAAGATCTGTTGTGAGTTACTAGACCCTTTGTTGACATGCCATGCTGGTAGGCTATCACTGTAGCACGTAACAACTGAGCAGAGTCCCTTCTCAGGAGCAGACAGGACAACTGCCTTCTTAGTGCAAACAGAGCAGGCTTTTAGGTCAGTGAGTTTATTCTTGTTGTCCTCTTTTCGTTTTCCTTCTGGAAAATGTGGATAGCAGACTACCTTTTGTAAAGGCTGAAAGGCAGCTAGTACCTTGGGGACAGTGAATCCAGATCTGTGCAAAGCAGGTTAAGTAGGGCTCCAGCTCAGGAGGCTGGCACCTGGGACTTCTTCTACCATCTTCCTCTTGGAATGACTGTCCCAGGGGCCTGACCAAATCTCTCCCTGAAGGATTGTAATTTGGTGAGATCTTACCACCCGGAGGTGCAGAAAATCTATTCTGGCCCCGTGGGCTGTGAAAAATTTGTTGAAGTACAGATCACTCAAACTGACCTCCTCCAGGGTGTGTGGGGGCAGTGGGAAGATTGTGGATTTTGTTGTTTTGTTAATGTCTTAGCCTATTTATAAGTTATGAGGCAAATTAAAAAGCTTAACTATATCTTACCTGGAGATAGCATGTGTTCAAAGTATGTTGATAACCTAATGAAACTCTATCTTTGGCTGGACGTGGTGGCACATGTCTTTAATCCCAGCACTTGGGAGCCAGAAGCAGGCAGATCTCTGTGAATTCAAGACCAGCTTAGTCTACATAGTAAGTGTCAAGAAAGCCAGGGCTACATAATGAGATGCTGTCTCAAAGCAAACAAGTAAAAGTCTGTCTTTATAATGAAGCTGTCCATGTGTGATATGCATGTGTCAGTATGTGAATGTTGCCATTTTTTGTTTTGCTTTGTTTTATTTGAGCCAGGGTTCCTCTGTGTAGCCCTGACTATGCTGGAATTCACTCTGTAGACCAGGCTTGCCTCAAACTTAGAGATCTGCCTGCCTCTGCCTCCCAAGTGCTGGTATTAAAGGTGTGTGTCACCATCACCAGGCTAACTTTAAAAAAGAAATTTTTGTACATTGATGGTTTGTCTGAATGTTGACATTTATAGGAAGTTGACTACTGGGATGGCCGGCAGGGGGTAGGACTGTGACACTATGTATGTGATCTTTGGTCTCAGGAGCTATGAAGGAAGGGGTCTGATGTGGACTCCAGCTTGCTTGTTCTTGTCTTCCAGAGAAGGATTCTAACAAGTTCCAGTCTAGCCCATACTAATACTTTTGGGGGCCTTAGAGCCACTAGCTGTAATGGGGAGAAACTGTTATTGGAGCTCCCGAGACCTGACTCAATGAGTCCTACCTGGCAAGGCTCTCTCATTCTGGTTTCTTTTTTCTTTCTTTTCTTTTCTCCTCTTTTCCCTTTCTTTCTTTCTTTCTTCCTTTCTTTCTTTCTTTCTTTCTCTCTTTCTCTCTCTCTCTCTCTCTCTTTCTCTCTTTCTCTCTTTCTTTCTTTCTTTCTTTCTTTCTTTCTTTCTTTCTTTCTTTCTTTCTTTCTTTCTTTCTGATACAGGGCTTCTCTGTGTATCCTTGGCTGTCCTGGACTCACTTTATAGAGCAGGCTGGCCTCAAACTCACAGAGATCCACCTGCCTCTGCCTCCTGAGTGCTGAGATTAAAGGCATGCACCACCACACCTGGTTTCTCATTCATTTTTGGGAAAAAAAAGCAGAGGGAGATGGAGAGATGACTCAGAGGTTAAGAGCACTAGCTGTGCCAGGTGTGGTGGCACACACCTTTAATCTCAGCACTCAGGAGGCAGAGGCAGGAGGATCTCTGTGAGTTCAAGGCCAGCCTGGTCTACTAAGTGAGTCCAGGACAGCCAGAGATACAAAAAGAAACCCTGTCTCAGAAAAAAAAAAATTGAGCACTAGTTGCTCTTCCAGAAGACCCAGGTTCTATTCCTAGCACCCATATGATGACTCACAACCTTCCATGCCTCCAGTCCCAGGGATCCAGTGCCCTCTTCTGGCCTCCCTGCTACATAGATGTACATGCAGACAAAACACCCACACACACACAAAAACTAAAGTTAAAAAAATAAAAGTAGAAACGTTACCTCTTTTACAAGGCTGATCTGAAGGCACATCTGCTGCAGCAGGAAGAAAAGGGACCCCTGTCACCTGCAAGAGAAGGTCTGCCTTGATCACACGGATGGTCATGATACAAGTGTGCTGCAGGACAGAATGCATAGGCTTCTAAATGAGGCTGTTTGGGGAGGTGGAGACTCCACCTCTGTGTGTCTTCTTTGGAAGATGCTCAGTAAAAGCTTGGGGAATGGTGGAAGGGAGTGATGATGAGGAGGGGGGGAAATGACAGAGAAGAGAGAAGAAAAACCCCGGCAGGGTCCCAGGGTTCGGGAAGAATGGGTCTGGCTCAGCTGGAATAATGCCAAAGATCATCTGGAAATATTTTTCTGGAAAGATTACCATGTAGCTCCAAGAGCAACTTATGTCCTAGTATTTAATGGGTCCTAGAATTAGGAAAATGGAGGCCCGGGGCTGCGATTCAATGGCAGAGTGCTTGCCTCACCTGCACGAGGCTCTAAATTTGATCCCCAGTCCTGGGGAAGAAAACGGAAGGGGAGCTGGGCAATAGTGGAGAACAACTTTAATCCCAGCACTAGGGAGGCAAAGGCAGGCAGATCTCTGAGTTTCAGGACAGCTAGGGCTACACAGAAAAACTCTGTCTTGAGAACAACAATAACAAGAACAAAATGGGGAGAGGAGAGATGGGTTGATCTAGGGGCCTGCGCTTGCACATAGGAAGTGTGCTGCATGGGGGAGGGTTCATCTCAGGGAAGACTTGGAGGATGTTGAACCAATGAGAGTGTGAGTGTATAGCGAATGGAAGAGGAGGAAAGGAGAGCTGGCAGGGAGAGTAAACGTGATCAGGACTGGAGGAATATTTTCATTAAGGACTCTTGTTACTCAGATGTCGAAGTAGGACACATAGTCTGGGAGAGGAACACCCTCCTTATTTTCTTTAACTGTCGACATTCCTATCAGCAGAAACAACTCAGAATAAACAGGGAAGAAACTGAGTGAAAAGCTGAGCTAGAGAGGTACTCACTGGTTAAGAGCATGTACTCACTTGCAGAAGCCCCAGCCGTGGTTCCTAGCACCCATGTTGGGCAGCACACAACTCCCTGTAACTCCAGCTCCAGGGGCATATTCTCTGGCCTCTGTCGGGCACCCCCACACATATGTGCATACCCCCACATGTACACATAACTAAAAACAATAATAGTAAACTTTAAAAAAAATATTGAGGGCTCATAGAAATCTTAGGCATTCTATGGCAGTGAGCTGGAGGAAGAGCCAGAACAGGAAACCAGGCATCCATAAACCTATGGCCCCAAGCATTCTGGTCAGGATGACATATAATGTACCATCCGCTGCCCACAAGACTGGCTTACTGGAGTCACTGCCTTTAGCTCCACACTTCTTACTGCTTTGGAAATACACCTTACATTTAGAAACTCAGGGCCAGGAATGTCTGACTACTTAAGCCTAGATCACATACTTGATATCTAGCTGCAAGAGAAGCTAGAAGAGGGAGACCAGAGAAGAGCAACAGAATTCTCTGGCTCCTTTAAAGGGAAGTGGAGATACAAAAAGACCTGTAAGTATGTATGTACCACTTTCCTGCTTACAGCATAGACTATTTTTTAAAGATTTACTTTTTAAAAATTTATGTGTATACATGTGTGTCTTTATGCCACATGTGTGCAGGTACTCAAAGAGTCCCACCAAGACAAAAGAGTGAAAAACTCAACAAAACAAACACAGTTGTATCATTATAATATTTTGAGGAGTGATAAACCACATAATAAATAAGTAAACCAAATATCTCATCAGCAGACTAGTTACTAAATTATGTATGGTACACTCACATGACAAAAATTTATTAGCTCCTCAGAGAAACATTGGGCATTAATTCATGCCCTTCCCTTTGACACAGGAAATACCATCAAGTGTTAAATTAATACCTTTTGCTCTTACTTCTCTGTAGCAGCATGCCATCCACAATCAGCTCCACTGCTGTGTGGGTTTACCTGTGATGGGGGATAACTACTTGCTTATACTTTAAGATTTTTATCTTAAATGTCGATAGGAAAGCATAAGAATATGCTGTGATAAGAATATGGTGATTGATTGACCTTGCACACATTTCCACGTAAATCTCTACCCAAGGCAAGATTTGGAATATTTCCACTACGAAGAGGCTAACCTCATATGCTCCTTTTCAGTAAATAGACTCCTCAAAGCATTACAGCTCTGAGGGGAAAGGTATCATGGCAGTTGGGAGCCAAGGAATACCAGAGAGTCACACTGCAGAACAAACCTCACACAAGAGATTTATTGGGGAAAACACAAGAGGGTGCCTGTCTCAGCGTGGGAGAGAAGCAGCAGGGAACTGTGCAGAAGGCAGGCTTTATACAGGGTTTCCTGCAGGCAGAGCTTTTCAGGATGGGGATTAGTGAGGGTTCAAGCCCTGAGCTTGGGTTTTTTAACCTGTAGGGTGGAGCTTGGTGGCCTGTGTCTTTAGGGGTCCTCAGGGGTGGGGGCCTGGCCACTCACTCGTCTAGAGGGGCTTACAGATCCCCACTCCTCCAGTAGAGGTAACCGATGGAGGGTTTGTCAGGGCTGGTTAAGAGTACATGCTGCTTTTGGAGATGACTGGAGGTTCCCAGCAACCACATTAAGTGGCTCATAACTGCCTGTAACTATAGAGCTATAGTTTCAGGGGATTGCATATCCTCTCCTGGCCTCCTCGGAAACCTGTACTAACATGCACATATTCTCACATATCTACACACTCACACACACACACACACACACACACACACACACACAAATTAAAATAAAATACAATCTTAAGAACTAATTCGGTTCTTTCTATTTGGGGTTATCCTGTATACAAGTGTTGTCATCTAGGACCTAGAATGGCAGACGGGGCTGCTTATTCTTCAGAGAAGTCAATGATACCAAGTTTTGACTCAGCCGGTAGATGGGCTGTTGAGTGCTTAGCCCTTCCTCAAACAATTGAGGGGCTCAGAAGCTGGGTCTCATTAAGCCAAGACCACCAGCAACTGCCTCATTATCACTGTCCATCCCTATGGCAAACAGATGCCCAGGACAACCCAGGAAGAGAGATGGGCATGCACATTGGAGGAGTTACCTGGCCTTGGGGATGAATCCTATGAGCCGTCATGAATCCCAGAAGGCCAGGGCTTCAGTGAACACTGCTCCCCTGTTCAGTGAACACTGCTCCCCTGTTTACCCTCAAATGGTAAACAAGGTGGATGCATTAGAAGCAAGCTCTGCCTTTTAGACTTCTTAATAAAGAATGTGCATTCATAGCTAACAGTGCATTATTAATTTACAAAAGGCATGATTAGCGCTTTGAAATTCTTTATCTTTGCACTTAAGCTGGGAGGGAGTTATTTACAAAAGAATTATAACAGGTACCAACAGGCCAGACACAAAGGACAAATCACAGGGGGAGTTTTTTATGTAGACAGGGCGGTGATGGGAGAGATAAATACTGGGAGGGGCAAGCGTAAGTTAGGACAGGACCCACTTCCACCTGTCAAAGTTACTTGTCCCTAAAACAGTTGTTCTCTTTTGTGAGTTTATCAGGATCACCAGAGGCAGGCCATGGTAGTTAAGTCAGACCACCTGTGGGTAACATGGGGCTGTGGGGCGGGAAAGCACAGCATCTTCGGCCCTCTCCAGACACCCTCACTGTGAATTTCATGCTGGGAACCAATTTCCTTTGGAATAGAACTTGCTCCCACCACTCTATAATTCTTAGTTTGCCCCCCTCCCCACCCCCAAAAGCTGGAGGCTTCTATTGGCCAGAAATGAGCTGTTCACACAGTAGAAGGGCTAGTGTCTGAGGAACCCAGCATCTGTTAACACGCGATCTTTTAGGGTGCATGGATCAGGGGAGATCATCTGGGAAGCAGATTCACGTAGATCCTTAGGGTGGGGGGTTGCATTGCCGTTGACATCCACAGTTTCTTCAGGGCCAGCCTGGTCTCTAGCATGGGATAATGGGCTACATAAATGCATGCTGTAGATTCCTTTAGAGGAATCTCCTACAACTTTATGGAAAAGAGATGATGAGTAGATCGACTGAACACCACAAAGATAATTACGATACTTTTCACAAGTGGATTCTGGGAGGTTGCTAGAACCTGTCCCCACTGGATGGGGCGAGGGAAAATCTAGAAACATCTAATTGTTTCAGATGTTATGTGCCGATACAGCAACACAAGTGAGTCTGTCGCTTTGGAGAATAAACACTTCATTCTTTTTTTTTTGCATAGCTGTCCGTGGGCATTCACAGGGAACTGGATCCAGTAAACCTTGAAGATGCCGAAATGGACCGATGCTCAAGGCCTTTATATAATGTGTGGTAGTATTTATGTATAAAATTCGCATGTCTTCTCATATACTTTGTCATGGCTAGATAATGCAGTATAAGGCTGTTTAAGTAGTTGCTGTTCTGTACTGGGCAGAAAATAATGAGAAGCAAAGACGTCTGTGCATGTTCAATACAGAGGCAATTTTGATTATTTTGGTTATTTCTAGCAGTTGAATGAATCTGTGAGTTCAGACCTGTACACACAGAGGACCAACTGTACTCATTTTACTGAGAGAATTCAGCAGGAAACGAATCTGTAACAGTCTGTTCCCAGAGTAAACATCACATTTCTGATCCTGTGCTGAGGTTGGTTACAGGTCTATGACATGAGGCCTGGCTACTGTTACCTTCTGTCATAAAACAAAGTAGACATACATCATGAAAACTTATTAGCAATGAAAGTGTAAGAAATTATGGCTACCATTTGAAGTTTTATCAGTAAGAAGGCAAACGTTTGAGAGAGTCACTAGGCTGCTAATTTGAGAAGACTTGCCAGAAAAAAGATGTTAGAAAGAATAGTTATGAATTTATAATAGTGGAGTTTGTGCAGCAATTTTAAGTAGTTTTTCAAACTGTCAGATTTGTAAACATTTTATTTTTCACACAGCAAAACTTTTAAGAGACATGAGTAGATTCCTTACCCCTGACTAGATATGTTAAATAGTCAATGATATAACCTGACAAAACATCTGTCTTGTCTGTCTGTCTGTCTAAAATCTATCTATCTAAAATCTATCTATCTATCTAAAATCTATCTATCTATCTTGTTTATCTATGAATCTATCTTATCTGTCTGTCTATCTATCTATCTGTCTATTGTCTATCAACAGTGTAAGAATATATGAGCAGTTTGTGCTGAAAAAGAATTTAAAGGGTTAAAAAGTATTGTAACAAAATCTTATCCACATAGGAGGCCAACTGACTTTCTCAAGAAAATTTCAGAGTTACACTTTTTGAAAATCCTCACAGCTTTGTGATTTAAACAACCCATTACATTTTCCTTAAAAGTCCAGGCACTTATTTTTATAAAGATCAAGCATATTAAAACCTTAACCTTTTTTTTCCCCCGTGCAGATCTCCTTTCCCCTGAGGTGACTTTGGAGCCACTGTGCAGTCTCATAAGCAGGGTGATGTTGTCACCAACACTTCAGGGCACCTGTATTAGTTTATCCCTCAGCTGATGAAAGAAGGGAGATTAGTTACCAGGGTGATTTCCTTAACCTCAGCTATGCTTTGCCTGAAGTCTTAACACGTCATGGTGACATGTTCTTTCAAAGTCATAGGGGACAAAGGCCCCCGGAGAATTATCGGGAAAAAAAGACTACGATTCAATAGTCACTATTTGTTAAGGATCACAGAGTGAAGTTACAAGTTACTTCAGAGGTTTTAAATGAAAATTTAAAAAATTTTATGTGTATTGGTGTTTTACCTACACACACACACAAGTGCGTGTGAGCACACATGACTGGGGCTGTTGGAGGGCAGAAGAGGACACTGAATACCCTGGAATTGGAGTTACAGAGAGGTATAAGCCACTGTGTGGGTGCTGAGAATCAAAAAAGCTATGTCTCCTGCCCCACTTAGAAGATTTTTTTTTTAATCTATAAAGAAACAATTTCTGGGGGCTAGAGAAATGACTTAGTGGCTAAGAGCACTGGCTACTCTTCTAGAGGACCTGGGCTTCAATTCCTAGCAACCACATGGCAGCTCAGAACTGTCTGCAACTCCAGTTTCAGGGAATCCATGGCAACAGGCAGGTACATGATACACACACACACACACACACACACGCACACACACACACACACACACACACACACACACACACACACAATACCCATACACATACAATTAAATTAAAAAAGAGAGAAAGAAAGAGACACTTTCTGTAGCTAGGTTTGTATATGACCGGCAATTTTTTTTTAAAAGATTTATTATATTATGTATACAGTGTTCTGTTTGCAGGTGTATCTACAGGCCAGAAGAGGGCACCAGATTTCATTATGGATGGTTATGAGCCACCATGTGGTTGCTGGGAATTGAACTCATGGCCTCTGGAAGAGCAGCCAGTGCTCTTAACCACTGAGCTATCTCTCCAGCCTTGTTTTGTTTTGTTTTTCTTGTTTTTCAGGATAGTTTCTCTGTGTGGTCCTGGCTGTCTGAAATACAATTTGCAGACCCAATTGGCCCTGAACTCTCAGAGGTCTGCCTGCCTCTACCTCCAGAGTGCTAGGATTAAAGGTGTGTGCCACCACAGTCTGGCTCAGCAATCTTATCTTAATGTTACCTCATTTCCTCAGAGTCTTACACTGATTTAACTTTTTTTTTTGTTCGACAGGATCTCTCTATGAAGCCCTGGTTATTCCAAAACTAACGATGTAGACCAGACTGGCTTCATACTCACAGAGATCCATACCTCCTGAGTGCTGGGATTAAACATATGCACCACCACCTGGGCCCTTTGGAAGAACACCCAGTGCTCTTAACTGCTGAGCCATCTCTCCAGCCCCCAACATGACTTACATATGTTCCCTTGACCTTGGAGGACAGTGCCATGGGGCAGTGGAAATTTAGCTTTTCTCATTCCAGTTCTTTCTACCTTCGTCAGAGGCTATGTCTTTGTTTTTGTTTCAACTTTGCGCACATTCATGAAATTATTCTCTATTAGTGGCAAAGTGACTGGAGATTAATTTTTTGAAAAAGATTTATTCATCATTTGTTTATTTGTGCAGGTGTGGGTATCTGTGTGAGTGTATGTACACGTTTGTGGTAGGGCAAAGGAGTGTCCATGCCTATGTGCGTACATTGAGGCCTGAAGTGAATACCAGATTTCCTCTTTTTGCTGTTTGAGACAGGGTTTCTCAGTGTAGCCCTGGCAGTCCAGGAACTTGCTTTATTGACCAGGTCAGCCTTGAACTCAGAGGTCTGTCTGCCTCTGCCTCCTGAAGGCTGGGATTAAAAGCATGCACCAACACTTCTGGGAAACCAGGAATCATTCTTTTATCATCATCTGTATGTTTGAGGCATGGTCTCTCCCTGAACCTGGGGCTCATGTTGTCTGGGCTAGGCTGGAAGCCAGCAAGCCCATTGTCCTGCAGTCTCCTCTGCCTTTGGAGCTGGGGTTATGGACTTGTGACATGGATGCTGGCCTCTGAACTCCAGTTCTCAGGGTTGTACAACAAGGGCTGTTAATCCCTGAGCCATCTGCGCAGCTTGGGGATTACTCTTTGTGGCCTGACTGTTAGTAATTCCTGCTGGATGTATTATGGAGATCTATTCTCAGTAGTCTGCCTGGATCTCGATAGCCCAAAGACTACACAGGAGCCTACTCAGATGCACCTACACCAGGGTTGTTTATTAAAGCTCGAGCAGGGACTCACAACTTTCACTGATGCAGCAGCTAGAGTTGAGAGTCCCAAACTCAGAAAATATAGGGTTTTTATAGGGACTTAAACAAAGAAAAGGGGTTTCTAGCATAGGACGGATGACAATTAGACAGTTGGCTCGTTGATGTTGCCATACCATTATCTGTCAGCTTGACCAGCAGAAAGTTTGTTTAGCCTTTTTGGATGCTTTCTCAGACTGAGCTGTCCAGTTATGACTAGGGCACTCCTCTGGAACCCAAGGTCAGGTGGATTTTTTTTTCCTGGAACTGGAGGTCAGCTCTGAGTCAAGCCTAGTGCAAAATGGAATCTTTTTCCAAAATGGAGTTAGTCAGGCTCCACATTAGCAGATGACAGAGAATCCTACTCATTAATGCTTTTGGTTTTGTTTTGCCTGGTTTGGTCTGTTTGTCTATATGTAGCCCCAAGTCAGTTAAGAGTTTTGTAATCCAAAGATAAAAGGGGTACGAGGGAGGAAAAAAAAAGAATTCCATGCTCGATTATCAGAACACCATTGCCTTCATCTCTTGTGTGGTTCTATTACATCTTGTGTAATTCTATTTCCCTGAAGACACTGTTCACTTTCTTCCACTATCAGGCTAGTTTTACATAAACCAGGCCTGAGGGAAAGTGTTTGTAGACATGAAATGCAATCTTATTTAAAACTAATGAGAAATTTGAAAGGAAAAAAAAAAACATGCTCATAGGGCTGTCAAATAGCATCTGCAAACCATTCCCATTAACATCATTATCACCATCCCCATCACCACCACCATCATCACAATCATCAAGAGGAAGCAAGAGGGAGATAGAGTGCTTGGCTCTTTGTGTATGTGTGTGTGGTTTTCCCAGACAGGCTTTCTCTTTGTAACAACCCTGGCTGTCCTGGAGCTTGATTTGTAGACCAGGCTGGCCTCAAACTCACAGGAATCTGCCTGCCTCTGCTTCCCACATGCTGGGGTTAAAGGTGTGTGCCACCACACCTGGCTCTTGGCCACCACACCTGGCTCTTGAATTTTTTTTTTAAACCTATGGCTCTTTGTGCATCTATGTCTACAACTGACATAGGTCTTTATCTATCACTGAAGTATGAAGAATTTCCTGACTCTATATCATATTTACAAACTTGAGTATAATGTCTCTAATATTAAAAATATTATTCTGACTAGCTTGTAGAGAAAATGGGAGGAATTAACTACTTAGAAATAATGCTCAGCCTTCCCAATAGTGAATGCTGTCAGTGTAGGCATTCCAGATAGTATGTATGATTGTGGAAAGGTGTCCAAGGTTCATTAGCAGCCTTGCTATCTGAAGTAAGTTCTTACCCTCAGGAGGGGCACTGACAAATAGCTTATGAAATAACTTTAGAGTGCTCCACCTCAGAATTGTTTCTACCTTTATTGGAAGTACACCTGAAGGTTTTGTCTGAGACCTGAGAACCTCTAAATGTTAGAGCCTTATAGAAGGGTGCCTTGCAGAAGGGTGTCCCAGATACCTCCACTAATGACATCAGTGGTAGACTTGTGGACACTATCCCTTGAACAGCTATGAGACTCCATAGTATATTAGATAATGGTGTTTGCTGCTAAGCCCGACACCCTGAGTTCAATCCTGGAACTCATCTGGTAGGAGAGAGCTGACTCCTGAAAGTTGACCTCTGACCTTCAAATATCTATTATAGTACATGTGCGTGCGTTTGTGAGCATGTGCACACCTCTCTCCAAATAAATGTAAAAATTAAAAGAAGACAGAGATCTCTTAGCACATTATACAGACCTCAAAGAAAAGGAAGTTAGGTCAATTAACTGTTACGGTTGTAAAACATGAAAAGAATTTCTTGGAATAGAGGTACCCAGAATAGAGGAACAAATAATTCAGGTTTCAGAAACCCTGTGATCTGTCCTGAAGACTACTGAGCAGAAACTCATTGTTTTGAGCTTTATTCTTAAGTCATGGAAAGCTCTAGATTTGTGGAAAAATACATGAGGCTTATCATTGGTGAGCCACATTGACCCATGACTTTCTCAGAGGTCCTCTCGGGACCTGACTCTTCCCTTGGGCTGTGGTTATCAGTCCTAAGTTGTGTCCGAGTACCCTGGGTTCTCTTTACCAACATTGTCATGCTCTGTTTTCTGCGGACACTGGCCATTTCCCCCCTGCAAATAGTATATAAGATGCTATACTTCTTTTTTTTTTTTTGGTTTTTTTGAGACAGGGTTTCTCTGTATATCTCTGGCTGTCCTAGACTCACTTTGTAGACCAGGCTGGCCTCGAACTCACAGAGATCCGCCTGCCTCTGCCTCCCAAGTGCTGGGATTAAAGGCATGTGCCACCACCGCCGCCGCCACCACCGCCCGGCGATGCTATACTTCTTAATGAAGCTGCTTGGCATAAGTCATCAGTTTGTACAAAACCTCCTGGTTCCAGGAGATCTTTTGGCTTATCTTCTCTATTTCTTACCCCTGATCCTTCTATTCAACAACATCTTGCCGTTTGGGACCCTTATTCCTGCTGGTTTGGGTCACTTATATAGGTAAATTGCTGTATCAATGTAAACAATCTGGCCAAGAGTCTGTGAGATGGCTCAGCAAATAAGGGCATTTATTGCCAAGCCTGAGGATGTAAGTTCAATCCTCAGAGCCTACATGATGGGAGCAGAGACTCCTGCGCGCTGTCCTCTCCACACATTGAGCACTCGTGCACACCCACTCACTCATACCCCACAAGTACAATCAGGCCAGACCTAACAAAACCAGACTTGTGATGAAGAATGTTAACAAAGGAGGCACATTCTTTCAACACCCAAAAGGGAAGAGGCCACTCAGAGACACTCACAGTGAGCTCTCTGGGCCAGTGGCATCCCCACCAAATGAGAAATCTGCAGAGATGCTAAGCAGCCGCCAACTTGACGCTGATGTATGAACAATAGCCTGACAGCCCTCGGTCTAGGGGAGCTGCTTTGCTGAATTGAATGCATTACCAAGTAATAAGGGGCCAGATCTAATGACCTCTCATTGGTTATCTTGCTGGTTATTATCAATGGAAGGGTTATGGCATATTGTGGGAGGCACTGATGTCACAGATAAGCACTAGACGAACCTGCAATGTCAAATACACAGGATTGTTTCCTCAAAGGAAGGGATGCATAACCTGTTTTCTGCCAGGAAGGCTGGGAAGAGACATGGTTAACAAAATAGCCTGGTGAGTGTTTGGACTATCTTTATCCTTTTGCAGAGTCTTGTGTGAGCTTGTCCATCTACAGAACCCACAGGCACATGAAGCCAATCTATAGAGCCCATCTTTTTGTTGTCCTTGGGTTTTTTGTTGTTTTTACACACAGAGACAGAGTTACACAGAGTAGCCAAATATGCTGTTCTGGACTCACTCAGTAGACCAAGCTGGCCTCGAACTCACAGAGATCAGCCTGCCTTTGCCTCCTGAGTGCTGGGATTAAAAGTGTGCACCACCACAACATGGCTATAGAAACTATCTTTTTGGCCAGGCGGTGGTGGCGCACGCCTTTAATCCCAGCACTTGGGAGGCAGAGGCAGGCGGATCTTTGTGAGTTCGAGGCCCACCTGGTCTACAAAGCGAGTCCAGGACAGCCAGAGATATTCAGAGAAACCCTGTCTCAAAAAACCAAAAAAAAAAAGAAACTATCTTTTTGGATGATGTCATATGTACTTTACAGAGTTTTAATGTAGTCATGTCTTAAGCGTTATTGTGTACATGGATTGAGTTAATTATCACCAGGGAAGTTTTCAACAAATTTTGCTGTACTTAAATATGCCTAAAGTAAACTACTTGTGGTCAGACTCTCAAAGTTTGGCCCAACATTAGCTATTTAGTCATGCTGAACTGAACCACCTTCTCGCCTCTGTGGATTGTTGCTCTGCTGGTCATGCGACTGCAGAGGTATGTGTATAATCAAAGAGCTAGAATGCAAATGGACAGAAAAAGTATTTTATTTAAACATGATTTTGTAAACCATCACACTGCACTTTTTAATTCAACAAGAACATTATTTTCCCCCATATACTTACAATAAGCCCTGTGCAAAGTCAAAGAGTTAATAAAAGAGTAAAGAACACGGTAGAATTTTCTCAAAGTGTCAAACTGTGGCACTTGATACAAAGACACATAACCACCTGTACCATTAAAGTTTTACATGCCATAAACATTAATTTATAATTTTAAATATATAGTAAAACACATTTATTTTTAAAAACATTAAGATTAATTTTATTATAAGCCAGTGAATTATCCAGAGGAATATTTATTAAAATTCTCTAAAAACGAGCATTGCAACTGAGGTAAAAATTTACATGTAAACAAAACTGTCATTCGTAAGGACCGAGGGGTGCAGAGAAGGGCAGGCAGCACTCACTCTCCGAGGTGCTTCACTCCTTGATGTTTTCAAGGAGCTGCAGCAGATGTGCTTCAATGACCTGTTGAGCTGCAAAGTCGGGTCATCAAAGTCACAGCACAGAAACAAAGCAAAACCAAGCAAACAAAAGGTCAGTCTGTAGGGTCAACTTAGCCCTGGTATTCTGTAAAATATGTTCTTTCTGTTCTTTCTTTTTTTTTTTTTCCACTGAGACAGGGTTTCTCTGTGTATCCTTGACTGTCCTGGACTTGCTGTGTAGACCAGGCTGGCCTTGAACTCACGGAGATTAGCCTGCCTCTGCCTCTCGAGTGCTGGGATTAAAAGTGTGCACCACCATGCCCAGCAAAATAAGTTATTTCTAAATAGGACTGATTTGTAGTCTGAGGACAATGTGCAACAGTTATTCTTAAAATTAAGGCTGTTCCTTATTCAGCAACTTCCCAAGCTTCTGTGTTTTCTCTATTGAGGTTTTATTACAGAGTATAATAAAAAAATAATTTTTTATGAAAACATTTTTGAAAATCTTGCAAATACTGCCCACTTTTCCTCCAGTAACTATAAAAGTCTATAAAACTGTACACTAAACAAACTCATGTTTTAGCTTTGCAGGAATCTGTTTACTTTGCATTCCATTAGAGAAAATGTCTGGAGTTTTGATAATATACTATTTTATGCATAAAAACAACGAAAAAGGTTTGGTCTACTGGCATTTACCAAATCTACACCTTTCCTAAAATGAACCTTGAGAGCTCTAAAACACTTACCACTTCTATACCCCAAAGCTACAGCTAAATCCATAGAATTATATCCAGAGTCTGTTTCCATTGTTGGGTCAGCTCCATTTTCTGTATCAAAACAGAGAAATCCATATAAATAAAATGAAAATGAGAATGTCTTTCCATTCCCGGCTCATATGCAGAAGGTTGAACAGATCGTCAGCCAACATGTTCTCACAGAGTACTGAGCACATAGGACAGAGTTCCTTTTCATGGACTGGAGGGAAGGCACCCCAAACATCCCCAGAGTAGCTGAAAGTCATAAACAAGACTTACGAAGACACTGCATACAGAAAACACAAGAGTGGAATCTAAGGTGACCCCAGATGCCAGCAGTGGGGAGGGGAGCAGGGCAAAAGCTTCAAGTGCAGAAGTGGAGTATGATGGAGCTGCCGCTCTAGGGGCAGTCCTGGGCTAATGGGACCCCAGGGGTGAACACCAGCTGGGTAATGCACCCTAACAACATGCATGCTCCTCCTAAAGAAAAATTTAAAATAAAATGTTCACAGGACTTCCTCCAAATAAGGACTGCATTCATCTGCTTACCTAACAGCATCTTGACACACTTCACATGGTTCCCATGGACGGCGTAAAGCAAAGGTGTCCCTCCATTCTGTGAGAGGAAAAGGCTGTCAGCATTGTTCAGTGAGCAAGTGTCAATCAAATGCTGCTATGGAACTGGGTATGTAAAAGTAGTTTAAAATAATATTTGTGAAAAACATTTAGATAATGAGTAATAATGGATTTATGACACTAATTTGCTCATCCTAAATACTACATTTTTTCTTTCAAGGCCTTAATAAAGCTTATGTCTCCCTGAAATCAATTAAATCCTAAAAATTATTACAATAATTGTATTTATTTGTTTAAAATTTTCGAGACAGGGTTTCAAGGTAGTCCTGTGGCCTTAAATATCCATGAAATCAAAACTGACCTTGACCTTGGGAGCCTCCTGTCTCTGTCTCATGAGAGCTGCTGTACAGCACCATGTGATTTATGAGGCACTGGTGATGGAACGCAGGCCTCATGCATGCTGGCCAGCACTGTACAGCTCACGTGCAGCCCGGGCTACAGTAGCTTTAGAGTCATCACTGCGAACTCACCCAGTCATACTCATTTACATCAACTCCACAGTCAAGCAGCATTTTGACAATGTCCGTGTAGCCTTTACTACAGGCCAATGACAGGGCGCTTTCTCGACCTTTTCCTAAAAGCTGGGGATCTGCACCCTGTCATGGGAAGTGAACATAAAGGACTTTCAATTAGTTTAAGCAAGAACACTTGTCTCTGTCAATACGATTACATTTAACACCGAGGTCAGGCCATGTTCCAGGGCTAATAAGGAAACAACAGAAACGTGGTGAAATACACTTGTTACTGGAACTACCTGATGCTTGCCTTCCTCCCTCACCCAGCTGCCTCAATCCTAATTCTCCACCACTCTGGAAAAAGTCCCAGCTCTCTAAGAAGCCTTGTCACCAGGACCTGTTGACAGTACTTCTGTCCCTGTTCCACTCAGAGGGGTGGACATCAACTGCTTCTCACTTTCACGTAGGATTACCACTGCTTTCCCAGAGACCCAGGTTCCACGGGAACGTTAAAGACAGTGATTTATTTGTACCCTCCATCTTTCTGTCTAGTTGGCTGTAGGTATGGATATGGCACTAAAGATCTAACTGACCTTAAAAAACTACACACACACATTTTCTGAGCATTTTTCTTACATTCTGAAGTAGAAACTCTACCACAGCTATTTGCCCGTGTGCCGCAGCCCACATCAGGGGAGTAAATCCTTCTTCATCCGTGTGATTGATAACATTTTCTATTTAAAAGAAAAGCAATTTTTGTGATCTAATTTAACAACCACATATTAGTATCACGTTGAAACCACTGGTATTCTAAAAACTTAAGACTCAATGAAGTTCAACAAGCTGACTTTTGATTGCTGAAGTCTGGACGTACTGTTGTAACCTTCAGTCTTGACATGTTAAAATGTGCCTTGTTGTACAAAACTGGGCTCATGGAATGCATTCTTTAAAGTACAACCACCGCATAAAGTATCATGTTAGGTACAGGGTTGTCAACATTGGTCTCAGGGACAGGAGACCCAAGATAGAATCCTGGTCTTTCATTTCTTAGTGGTTTGGTTCTGGGCAAGTGACTAAATTTCTGCTAAACACAGGTAAGTAGCTTGCTTATCTCAACAGATGGGAAGATCACAGGAGAATGATATATGATAGTCCTTAGCATTACCTGAATGTATACTTAAACGCCTCAGCATCTTACAAAAGCTGCCTTCCACTCTAGCTAGCATTGCTGCCTGTGATTTTCCTTCATTTATGCAGTTGCTAGCATAATATGAAGACTCTTGGATCACACTCCCTGTAATCAACAAACAATATTGGGACACCTAACTTAAAAAAAAGTAACAGTTTTCTTACTACTTATTACACTAAAAAGTATTTCATACACATCAAAGATTATTAAAAAGGAAACCACATAACATCTAGCATAAGAAGAGTGGTTTCTCTATAATCCTAGAGTGTGGAATTTTTTCTAAGCAGGATGTAAAACTCCAAAGTAACAAACAAAAAAATACAATTAAAAATCTGAAGAGGTCATACAAAAAAGGACGAAGTGGGGAAAACTATATGCATGGAACAGCAGAAGTCAGTTCTTTTCACTTTGGAGTTCATATGACACAAATATACTATAGGTAGTTCAGACAAAAAGAAACTCAAAGGGATTAAAACCTGTACTAATCAATGAAAGTACTGTGAGGTACCATTTTCACCCACAGATTAATAAGAATTAAAGTCTCATTGTGTCTATTGGGGAAACTGCAACTCTAACACTAATGTGAGGACAAACATCCAGCTAATATGTAAAACTAAGAAAAAAGAAGAGGCACATGCATAGCTGTGGCAGGACACTGGCCTAGCGCATGTGAGGAGCTGATTAGATTCGGCACAACACAATCACCTAGTTTGTGACCTGAGACCTACTGTGAACATTTCCTCAATGGATACATTTATAAAGGATGCTAAGGTGGTCAGCAACATTTGTAATCAACTGGATGAATGGTTAAAAGAACAAATACAAATCATAATATATAATATGCATTACACTGAAAGTACAGAGTAGCTGGGTGTAAAGGTGCACACCTGTAATTCCAGCATTCAGAAGATAAAGGAAGACTGTGAGTTTGAGGCCAACTTGGGCAACACAGTGAGACGGTCTCTTATATTTTTGGTTGTACGCCTAGCCTTTAACGGCTAAGCCATCTCTCCAGCCCGAGACTGTCTCAATAAAAAGATCTTGGGGCAGGAGTAATGGCTTACTAGTTAAATTCACTTCATTGCTCTCGTGGAGGACCCAGGTTCCCAGCACCTCTACTGACCGCACCATGCTCACCCCAGTTCCCAGGGGTCCTATTTTAACCGCTCAGCACCAGTGCACATACATATATATGTAAAACATGCACACACATTTTAAAAAAGGTCTTCAATATGCTTTAGTGGAAAACTCTCCAAAATAGTAAATGAAAAACAAAACCAAAAACCAAAAAACCACATTGCAGTATATGTAATATTTTCTTGCTTGTGTTATCTAGCAAAACCACATATTCTCAAATATAACCCTAAATACAAAAAGCTTACACTGTTTGCTTTGGAGGCAAGTAAAGGAAGCTAAAACTTTCTGTTTTTTATTTTTAAATCAAGTGATTTTATTTGTATGGGTGCTGTGCCTGTGTGCATGTGTACATACACGTGTACCTGGTGCCTGTGAACATGTGTATATACATACATGTGTACCTGGTGCCTGTGAG
>CAJQZJ010000067.1:1545108-1560276 GCA_907164525.1 Lophiomys imhausi
ACGTGTACCTGGGGCCTGTGTGCATGTGTACATACACGTGTACCTGGTGGCTGTGAGCATGTGTACATACACATGTACCTGGGGCCTTTGGAAACTAGAAAGACAGCATCAAAGCCCCTAGACCCAGAGTTGCAAACAGCAGTGAGCTGCCATGTGGTGCTGAGAACTAGACTGGGGTCCTTTGGAAGAACAGCCAGTGCTCTTAATCTCAGAGCCATCCTAAAGCCCCAAATTTCATACTTTATATTACTTAAACTTTTCCTTTTTTGCTATCCATTGAGTTATGTTTGGTGAGATTATATAACGTCTTTTGTCTTTATAGTTTCCTATACAAAAATGAAACAAACTAACAATTCTAATACATCCCAATGAGTATTTAAAGTTGGGCTGTTACCTTGTTCAATCCGCGTAGCCAGGTAGAGCATCTCTCCCTGAGCTGCCAGCTGGTGAACAGACAAAGCTGAAACAACACAATGATAAACTCTTCAAGTGTGTCTTGTGGGTACACAGCTATTGCCCCATGGTGAAGCCACTTTCTTTTCCAAAACAAACCCAACTATTTTATCATTTAAGCCTAACAAAGTATTCTTTTGAGATTTTTGTTAGGCTTATAGAGAATTCTTATATTACAAGTAGGATTCTCTGAGAACTGACTCAAATGATAATATAACATCTGCTAATTATTATTTTGGGGCAAAATTTCCTAAACAGTGATTTAGGTACTTAATTTTTAAAATGCTATTTCTGATTTCAAACTTACGAAGAAGGTTCAAAATGAACTAACATCCCTTTCAGCTTTCTTCGTGATTCTACTGAAGACCTAACTTGTTTTTCCTGAGAGAGGGTCTCCCTATGTTGTTCAGCCTGAAGTTGAACATGTAGGCTCAAGCAATTCTTCCTCTTCAACTTTCTGAATAGCTGAACAGGGATATACCATCATTCTCACCCCGTTAAACTCTAAAAACATGTATTTTAAAAATTTATTCAAGTGGATATTTTGCCTGGCATGCCCAAAGAGCCCAAAAGAGAGCCATGGGTCTCTGTTATCTAGAGTTACAGGGGTTGATAACCACTGCGTAAGTGCTGAGAATTCAACCCATGTCCTCTAGAAGAGGGGCAGTGCTCTTAACCACTGAGCTTTTTCTCCAGTCCCCTAAATGTTTATTTTTATTTTATTTTAAGTTTTTCAAGACAGGGATTCTCTGTGTAACAGCCCTGGCTATCCTAGAACTCACACTGTAGACCAGGCTGGCCTTGAACTCACAGAGATCTGTCTGCCTCTGCCTCCCAAGTGCTTGTGCTGGGATTAAAGGTGTGCGCCACCACACCCGGCCATTACAGATAGTTTTGAATTGCCTTGTGGGTGCTGGTATCTGAACCTGGGTCCTTTGGAAGAGCAGCCAGTGCTTTTAACAACTGAGCCATCTCTCCAGCACTGCCCCCCAAATTTTTAGGAATGAGTTCATAAATAGAAAATTGGCCTTGAAAGACTTGCTTTTTTGAGGAGGTTAAGTTTAATTTTAAATACAGTCTCCCCATGTAGCCTGGATGGCCTCAAACTCCTTATCAACCTGAGTTCTGGGATTATAGGTATGACCACCATGATTGGTGAAAGTAAATTTATGAGTGGAGGTTTAGTTGAAACTAGTTAGCATGTTAACACTAGCTAGTTGATTAAGCATTTTTATCCATAACATGGGGGACAGTCTCTAGCTTTTTATTTTTTTCAGCAGAGAAGAAGGTCTATGGTTGGAATATTATGAAGTAATCTCTGTGAGATGCAACTTTAACTAATACTGCCTTCAGTGGCATGACTGGGTAAGTCAGTCCTAACACATAAGGCAGGCAACTGGGAGGCGCACACACATTTAAGTCAACTAGAACTGGCCCACGGGTGAGATCAGAATGCAGAGGAGGACTCTTCCTGGTTCAACTGCTGCATTATGCAATTCTGATCTAGAGGGATTTGCCGTTTCCAAAGACAAGACCAAGATCTCACCAGGCTTCAGGATGCAGATACACTGTAGCTTCAAACACAGTTACTATCATCTAATTGTTAGCTGGTTTCTCTCATTCAAGTACTCAGGCTTCATTGAATAGTTGTTAGCTTAGGTAGAGAAACTTTATATACTATATAATCACTTCACTTCAAAGCTTTTTAAAGGGTGGTTTCATATTTACATTATATGCTAATGAAACACTTCAGTAGAAATTTAGCTTTTAGTACAAAATCATTTCTTGATCAGAGAACTAATACAGAAGTACATATTTACAATAATTATGTTCCTATATAAGTAAAACATGAAACTGAACACAAAAACATTGATATCTTAATTTGTAAAAAAAAGTTCACAGTAACTCACTTTTTTATGGTAAAACTATAAAGGTTTTAATAATATTTTAAACTATATTTATTCTCAGAGATATAACAGGAAACATTCAAATATAAAAACACATGAGAAAGTTTTAACTTATTAAAATGATTAATGTATCACCTAACTTTTCCAAACTAGAATATTTATTTAGAAACTAATATTTCAAACAGAAACTACTAATTTGTAATTGCATTAGCTAATTACACTAGAATTTCCACACAATCTTAGGCATACTTACAATTTGCTAACAGAGGTGTGGTAGAGACCTCATTTCCCCTGTGCTTGTTGGTTAAAGTAGTTGACTGTTTTATGGGTGAGAAATGTTTTGTTGTAGAGGGAGTGTAGACATGCCTTACTTGAATTCCAGGAGAAGGAGATGTATGGATATTGCACTCAGCTAAATAAAACAAATTAAAATATTTTAATGACAAAGCATTACGATAAATGTTTCAATGTTCACATGAAAAAAATGTATGAGGTTTAACAGCTTCAGTTCACAAGTGTTTATTAGGTAATATTAATTTTATTTTGGTCCATACTACTACAGTGTAAGTTCTACAAAGAAAATTATTAATCTTGATCTGAGACTAGTTTTAATGTTCACGAATCATTAATAGATCATTGAATTACAGTATTAGAAACTGATGTAAATTAGTCATGAAATAGGAAATGTTAAACTAATTTTGAAAAAGGAATATTTTTCTATTATTTAAGAATAACCCAATTAGGGAAGTTATAAATAAAGATCAGGTGAAGATTTTATTTATTTATTATTTATTGAGACAGAGTCTCACTGTGCATTCCTGGATGGCCTGGAACTCACTATGCAGATCAGGCTGGTCTTGAACTCACCTGTCTCTGCCTCTCAAATGCTGGGCCTCACTAAAGACATGTGCCACTATACCTGGCTTAGACAGAAAATTATTTTTTAAAAAAATCAACAGAAATTTCATGTTGGTTTCTGTGACAGTCTAGAAAATCCTTTTAAAAGATGAGTTTCAAGCTTTTCCTGAACCCTTAATCTCATGACAGAGAAAACAGAACAAAAGCAGCCAAATGAAAGTGAATGGAGGGAGTTGTACCATAACTTTCAACCTTTAAATAAGACAGACGCCACCTCCAGGTCAGAGTTAACTTGATCTTGAATATTTTTACTATCCTCTTCATTTAAGGACTTCACAAATCGAGAACACACATTCATATCGAATCGGTTTGGCAATATGAATTTCATTCCCATGGCAACTCCCTGAGCTGCTCCGTCTGAGTTTGGGTCCAGCTGGTGCTCTATTTTGATGTCTGGCACGCCAGACAGACCATAGCTGCTGGGACACTCTTCCATAATCAGCTGGGCCCCAATGTCCACATTTGTAGATGTAGCCATGGTTTCAATAATCAAAACATTTCTTCATGATTTCCTCTTGGTGTTTCAAGGATGTTATCCAGTATATTCTTAGAGTTGGGATATTAAGATATCTAAAAGGAAAAGTTAGAAAATTTAAGATAGCATATTAACACATAAGTGTATATACATGCAACCATTTTTAATCACATATCCAAACAGTGCTCTTGTAAGCCTCCTTATATAATAGAAAGAAAGTACACAATATTCAGAGGTAGGTAACCTGCCTATGAATCCAAGTTTTGCCATTTATTAGCTTGTGATGTGTACAAGTTACTGAACCTGAGAAAGTCTCATTTGTAAAGCGAGATACCGCCATTAATTTACAGGATCTTGGAGAAGGATGAAGGAAAGAAGGCACACCTCTTAAAACTATGTTTCAGTTAGTTTCTCCCCTTTTCTATATATGACTATTGCCAAATGTTTAAAGATCAGGGTGCCTACCAAACAAAATAAACTTTTTTTTTTTTTTGAGACAGGGTTTCTCTGTGTATCCTTGGTTGTCCTGGACTCACTTTGTAGACCAAGCTGGCTTCAAACTCACAGCAATCCGCCTGCCTCTGCCTCCACCTCCTGAGTGCTGGGATTAAAGGAATACACCACCATGCCTGGCCCAGAAAAATAAACTTTTATGTTATAACAGTAAGCCATTATTTGAGGGTTTTTTAAACTTTTTTTGAGACAGGGTTTCTCTGTGTAACAGCCCGGGCTGTCCTTAGGCTGGCCTTGAATTCACAGAGATCCACCTGCCTCTGCCTCCCGAGTGAGAGATTCATTTTTTAAAAATGCCATTTTTTTTTTTTTTTGGTTTTTCGAGACAGGGTTTCTCTGTGTAGCCCTGGCTGTCCTGGACTCACTTTGTAGACCAGGTTGGACTCGAACTCACAAAGATCCGCCTGCCTCTGCCTCCCAAGTGCTGGGATTAAAGGCGTGCGCCACCACCGCCCGGCTTAAAAATGCCATTTTTGTAAGTGGCTCTCAATTTGAGCTGAGATATAACCAGCTTGTAGCCAAGTTGATTAGCACTGTTTTCTATAGTACCCATTATTCAGAAAGTGGAACACTTTACAAAATTCATTTTACAAATTAGTTATTATACTTATTTGGTTTGCATGTGTGCGGGAACACACAGGCCACAGAATGCATGTAGTAGTAAGAGGACAGATTTCCGGAGCTGGTTTTTCCTTCCGTCATGTATGTTTCAAGAACTGAAGTCAAGTCATCAAGATTAGAAGCAAGTGATTTTACCCACTAAGTTATCTTTTTGGCCCTACAAGATTTATTTTTGAAGAATTAAAAGTATATTTGTTCAGAGAAGCATAAACAACTTGATGTAAGTTTTTGTTTTGTTTTGTTTTTTGTCTTGAGGCAAGGTTTTTCTGGGTAGCCCTGGCTATCCTGGAACTCACTCTGTAGATCAGACTGGCCTTGAACTCACAGAGATCTGCCTGCGTCTGCCTCCTGACCACACCCAGCCTTGATGTAAGTTTTAAGAAAAAATAAAATATGTAGATTATGGATTGGTATCACAGGATATGTTATAATCCCAAATACAAAGTCACTTGAAACAGGAAGACATGAACATCCAGTTAATTTTTGTCATTTGACATCATATTGCACCTTGGACATTTTGAGAGGGTACTGAGTGTGTGATGATCAGAATTATTTGGAATTAAAAGAGAAAAATGAATTGGCACAATATGACCACTGTTCAGCGTTTTAAAACCATTTCAAAGATTGATCCTACTGGGTGTGGAGTACTAGAGAGCAGGAGAAACAGTCTTCCTCAGAAACGAGCACACTGACTGACTATGTAATACTAAATAGTAATGCACCGGAAACACACATACAAATAACATTATACAAGCCAGGTGTGGTGGCACACGCATTTAATTTCAGCATTTGGAAGGCAGAGGCAGGTGGATCTCTGTGAGTTTGAAGCCAGCCTGCTCGACACGGCAAATTCTAGGACAGTCAGAGCTACATAATAGACAGACCCTATCTGAAAAAATTCCTTTAAAAAAAGATCGATCCTTATTACAATCCTGATAGTATGGGTGGGTAATTATATTCATGTCAGCGGAAAAGCAAGCTCTAGAATCCTGAGAAAGATATCCTGCTCTACCAACTCCATCACTGCGGTTAGTAAATAAGCAGCAATAGAAAAATCCAAACTTCCACGGAAGAGATGAGGACACATTATAGTCACAAAAAGTATGGCATAACAAAGTCATTACATTTTGTCAGGAGGCAACAGCAACACAAAGTTAGTCCAGTGACTCAATGAGAGACGGAGGTGCACAATGTGAACAGTTTCTAAGGGAAGAACAGTTTCTTCTAGGCATGGGTTGGTCGATGTGACTCCCCTAACTCCCACTCCAGCTCCCAGAGGGGATGTCATGTGGTTATTTTTTTTTTTTAACACTAGCTATTCTCTTGAAAGCCTCCTTTCAACATTTCGTTAAGGAAAAAAAACTGACAGATGGAGACTTTTTTTTTTCTTTTAAGACAAAGTCTCATTTTGTAGCCTTGGCTGGCATCGAGCTTGCTATGTAGACCAGGCTATGAGAGCACGGTGATATGCCTGCCTCTGCCTCTGGAGTGCTGAGATTGAAGGTGTGCACCACCTCACCTGGCTAAGACCACTTTTAGGAGTGAAAGCCCACGACACCTACCTGGTGCTCCATAGATATTTTCGGATCTTATTTTCAATTTTTTACATTTTTCTTCCTCACATTTTCTAATTGGGTCTGGTACTTTCTGGTAGCTTATCTACTAATTAAATGTGACAGACACACAAATCATATGAGTTTCGCGAGACTCAATCATTTATAAAATGGTGTTAAAATACTCATCTTTGCAGCCTCTTAGAACAAGCCAATGTTTCAATAGACAGAGTAACCAGTCTTTGAAGGGAGAACAGCAAGTGTAGAGGAAATGTTTATCTAGCCTCCACTCTAGAGAGAAACAAAGACTGCTGATTGTTGGGGCCTGCTTCTTTAGCATAATTGCAGCCATTTTTGTCTTCAGAATCCATTTTAGTTATAAGATGAAATTACTCATATTTTCTTTGGTACCTTGACAATCTTATTAAAGAGTCCCCAACTACAGCTCCACTTGGGACCAATCAAATTAAAGGTCAGTTAGAAATGCTTTGTCTAGCAAGTCAAAATGATGTAATGCTGCCATCCCCTTGTTTTTCTACACCTGGTTACCGGTTGTCACCTGGATGCAGTTTGTTTCATACACGAACTTGGTTGTTACCTGGATGTGGTTTGTTTCCCAGACCTGGTTACCTGGATATGGCTTTTCTTATAAAGAGCCTACCTTGGAAGCAGACCGAGGTCACAGGCTCTAAGACCTCTGTGACCCTGGGCACGGTGCCAACGACCAGTTTTGGGGTATGCATTCAAAATAAACCCGCCAAAATCTGACCGAGACCGATGGCTGAGTGGTTGGGGCGGCTATTCTTGGACGATAATACTTGGAGGTTCCACCGAGACTGAACTATAACATTGATCCACCAAAACTTGAAGCACAGGGCAGGGAAAGAGTTCAGAGAAAGGGTAGGTAGGCTCACCTGCCAGGGCCCTGGAGAGGGAGAGTCTAATGCAGGCAGTGGGCACAGTCCCCGACGGAAGCTAATCACAGGGGCTCCGCGTTTTTCCTAACTCGGGGTGGGGGGGGAGGTGCTATAAAAAAGCCGAAAGACGTCTCGCAGGCGACAGGTGTCCTGGGCGGGCGTTCCCGCTCGGTTGCCGTAGGCTGAAACCCGGTCCCGCGAGGCGAGCGGATCCGGGGACAGGGCCAGTCCGGCAGGCGGCACGACACGACCACCCAGACCGCAGGGGAAGCTCGGGCCTTGCCAGGGCTGGCGGCGGTTCTGCTTCGGCCCAGACGTCACTTCCTATATTTTTCCTCTTCTGGAAAAAGCCCAGAGCGTTCGGCGAAGGCGAGATGACAGGCAGGGGTCTGTTCTTGATTTCCTGGCGCTCCGCAGCCCATCCTCTCGGAGAACTAAGGGTCACCGGGTCACCAGGGGAAGGCCCGAGCCCCTCCCCAACTGCCCCGCCCACCAGGGCGCGTTCTCGTAGTTCTCGGGTGCGCGCGCTCCCGCGCATGCGCCGTTGCGTCATCTCGCCGCGACGCGCCTCTGCGTTTCCGGCTCCCGGACTGTCCGCGTGATTTTGAGCAAGTGCTTCAGAGAGGTCTGCTGTAGGGAGCTGGCGAAGTCTGGGGAGTCGTCCTGGCGATCGGGGTGCCCCAGCGGAAGCTCAGGTCCCCGCGGAGGTAGGCGATGGCGGCTCCCCGTGGCGGCTCAGGTTCTGCTAATGCCTCACTGTGATCTCTGACATGCTGGACATGCTGCTCTGGGGCTTCCCAGGCTCCGCAGGAAATCACTGAACTTACCTGCCTCCGAGGGTCCTTGCGATTTGATTTCGACCCAGGCTTTGCTCCTCTGTAGTCGCTCTCCTAGCCAGCGCTGTCAGTCCCTGGAGCAATCTGCTCTTCAAGGCCAAGGACAGAATTCTGACTCAGTGATTCGAGAATGGCCGGTTATTCGTCTCCCTCTCTGCACTGCGCTCCTCTCCTTTTATGCCCGTTGTGTCACGTTATGCTTAGAGACCCCGCTGAAATGGCATACTCTTTCCAGGTAGAATGAAACATATTCCTCTTCCATGTGCTCCGTACTAATAAGTTTATTTGATCACACCTCGTGTTGTAATGCCCATTATTCAGTGAATCGCAGTTTCTTAGTCCCTGATTTTGTTCCAGTCATCTTCCTTCCGTTTGTTTTCATAGCATCTCGCTATTTGCACTGTCTTCCCTCGCATGAACACCAATGCTGTTCATGTTTGTAATCTAGCAAGTCACTGCTGGTTCTTTACTTCTTTCCTCAAAATGCTTTTATTGAAATTTATTGAAAAGTAGACTTAGGAGGTACTCTTCATGGGACAGAATTCTTCTGGTGCCTGTTTTTGTGTGTCTAGTGAGAGAAGAATGGTTTTTGCAGATAAACACTGTTTTATGTACAGTGATTTGGCTTGGAATGAACTGAAATAGCTCCTGACCTGAAAGGATTCTATTCTCTTTCACAAACAACAACAGTAACAGTGTTTGTGATTATTGGGGAATTGTAAGATTTTTGTGAAACTTTCAGTGAAAAATGGTAATTTTTTTCTTGTTATGTCATTAACTATAGAATATTTTCTATTTTGCCTGTTGGTTGACCAAGCCTAAAATATTTCCCATCTGGCCCTTATGGAAAATGTTTGTGAACACGTACTGTATAGCATTGTTCTTATTATAGAACACTATTGATTTTGATTTTGTATTTTTCTGTAGGGGAGCATCATCCCCCCCCCCTTTTTGGTTTTTTGAGACAAGGTTTCTCTGAGTATACCTGGCTGTCCTGGACTTACTTTGTAGACCAGACTAGCCTTGAACTCACAGAGATCCACCTGCCTCTGCCTCCCGAGTGCTGGGATTAAAGGCCTGTGCCACCATGCCCGGCGATCCCCCCCCCTTTTTTTTTTAAAGGGATCACTATTTTGAGCATTTTTCCAAAAAACATTACTTCCATACATTGTTCACATTAACTGGAAAAAAAAGATTGTTACAATTTGCAGTTTGATAATGTACAGTGACAGAAATAAAGCCCATTAGGATCATAGGAGACAGCACTCAGTTTCGGAAGGCAGAGAGGGATTTTGGAAGGACAGACAGTATGATTTCCTGTGATGACCTGAAGCAGGAAGTGGATAGAGAAAGGGCATCCCTGGCAGAAAGCACATGTTGAAGCAAGAATGAGTGTCATGTGTTTAGTGAACAGTTGGTACTAGCAAGAGGTGAAGTGTAAAGGGAACCTTACATGCCAAGGAGCTAGAGCTTCATTTTCTGGATAGTGTTGTTTTTTGTATCAACACTGGTAACTGTTTGGAAGATGGATGTGGGAGTCCAGGAGACTTTTAAATGGTGTTGCTTTTATTTTGGGAGTCAAAAAGACACAAGTTAGCACAGTTGAACTAGGGTTAAATAGACTTGAAGTTGAGAAATATTTGAGAAATTAGATGTTGGGAAAATGTCTTAATGGATATAGGAGGGCAAAATCCCAAGCATCCAGGTAAAAAGGAGAGCTTGGTCTTCAACAAATGTGCCTGTAATCCCAGGGCTGGGAGGCGGAGACAGGAGGATCCCCCAGGCTTGCTAGTCAGGCTCGATAGCTAGGCAGTAGTCAGTTGTTGAGTTTCATGTTCAGTGAGTGATCTTATCCTGTCTCAGAAAATAAGAATAAGAAGCAGCACCATAGAAAAAGACTCTGGCTCCTACACTCACACACACTTGCACACAAAGAAATATTTGAGAGATGAAATCTTGATACTTCTTTGAGTCTTAGGAATGAGGAGGCAAGCTGAATCTAGATTCCTAGTAGACCCAATCAATCACTTTGAGTATCTGAAGGTATAGATCATGTCTGCCTATTGCCCTTATATTCCCAAGTCTTTGAAGACTATCTTGCACGTTGTAGGTGTTTGACTGAATGGCAAAGTTTCTCCTTTGAATCTTGATTTGCTTTGCTTCATCGAAATAGCAATTAGAATATGTCATATGGATTGCTTTGGTGTTGCTGATGTCATATTTGCAGGCTTTTCAGAATAGATGGAGAGTGGCGTCCCTAGAGTCATTCATCTGATAAACTTGACTGTCTTCACTTGAGCGCTTCTGCGAAGATGCTTTGGTTTCATTGCATGTTAAGAGCTTTAATTTTTTTTTTCTTATTCTGCCACTTTAAGTTTTCTCTATTTCAGTTTTCTTTCCTACAGTTTAAACCTTTTGACATTTAATTTATGTCTTATGCCAGAACATTAGCTCTAATTTCATGGTAAGCTTCTACACTAAAATACTAACTTTGTTTTCCTTTCTTCTTGGCATCTTTTGTCTTTTAGGAAGTTAAGTGTGTAAGAGATACTTTGTATTTCTACTTCTGTATTATTTCCTTTGTCAAAAAAACAAATGTTCTAGCCCTGCATCCTTTTCTGGTTCAACTACTGGAAGGTTGAGTCATATTTATTCTCAAGTGTTGCAGCCTGGTCTCATGTAAGAACATACATGTACAGCCTGTATGTACAAATGGTACAATATGGAACCCAGATCTGTGTTCTTCAAGTGTCTCTTCTAGGATTTTAATGAAATGGTTTATTGCTCTTTAGTCTTTGAAGTTCCATGCAGCCTTTTGAGAGAAAGTGGAATGAAAGTCACACTTGTATGGGAAAGTCTATAAACAACATGTGCCTTAAAATGTGTTCTTTCTCAGACGTAAGGCAGAGTCGCTGTGGCTGTTCTCACGTCAGTTCCAGATTATCAACCCTTGGACAACAGCGCAGCTGTATGAAGCCATGGCTGGTTATAAACCCGTAGCGATTCAGACATATCCTGTACTTGGTGAGAAAATTACCCAAGACACTCTGTACTGGAACAGTTATAAGGTAAAGGATGAGAGGAAGTGAGGGGTGAGGGAATTTGAACATTTCTTTATCCATTTATAGCAGTTTCTCCAGCTCATGCTGGTAGAACCGTTAATTAAAACTAATAGCTTTGGCTGGATAATTTATCTATTTTTTCTTAGAGTTTCACGTCAAAGTCTATACCAGTTAATTATTGTAACCATGCAGATGCTTAACACAGAACATGTGTGTAATGAAACTGTAAAATTTGAATCTTATTTGCAAGAAGACTTTCTTGCCTTTTCTTACTCTGAAATTAGCTTCTCTGTACCTTCTAATAATGCTTACAATTTTTTAATATAGAAAACTAGAAAAAGTTTAGGATTAGGAGGTTTGTGGAAAAAAATATAATTGGATGATAGAAATATAAAAAGAGACACTCTGTACTGGAACCATTATAAGGTGAAGGATGAGAGGAAATGAGGGATGAGGGAATTTGAACATTTCTTTATCCATTTATGGCAGTTTCTCTCACAAACGGGTGATCTTTACTCACCAGTTAAAATGGACGTAGCTCAGCTGGTAGAAGGCTTGCCTGGCACACATGAGACCCTGGGTTCAGTCTTCAGCTTGGAGCAAATCTATATGGTGGTACAAGCCTGTAATCCCCGCACTGGAGAGATGGAGGGAGGATGATAAGTTCAGGGTCATCCTTAGTTACTCGGGGAGTTTGAGGATAGTCTCAGCTGCATGAAGTTAAGGCACTTCATGACTGCCCTTGCAGAAGACCTGGGTTCAATTCCGAGCACCCACACTGAGCAGCTTACCGTTGCCTTTATCTCCAGGCCCAGAGGATCCAGCACCTCTGGCCTCAGTGGGCATTTCATACATGTGTACATTTAGACAAGCAGATACACATAAATACAATTTAAAAAAACCACAACATAAAACCAAATAAAATAACAGTTTAGATACTGGGTTTTTTTTTTTTAAGAGCATATTGCTTTGCCATTGTACTCATAGCTTGAAACAAAACATACTTTTAAGAAATTGCTAGGACGTGTAAAAGTGTTTATTGAAGTATCCAATGTAATATTGGAATTCTTGGAAAACATGTGGCTTGGCTCAGTAAGTTATATGTGTTTTTATAAAAATGGATGGTAAATTTATTGCTTATATGTAGCAGTTACTAAAGTCAGGCTAGTTGCAGGAGAAAAGATGTGGATCTGCACAGTCTGTTCATCGTAGGCTTGGCCCTTGTTGGTGGGATTCAGAGTCAGAGCAGCAGCCGCGGAGATGGTGTGTGTGCTGCTGTAGGCTTGGCTCTTGGTGGGATTCAGAGTCAGAGCAGCAGCCACGGAGATGGTGTGTGTGCTGCTGTAGGCTTGGCTCTTGGTGGGATTCAGAGTCAGAGCAGCAGCCACGGAGATGGTGTGTGTGCTGCTGTAGGCTTGGCTCTTGTTTTTTCTGCGCCGTCCACAGCGATGGTCTGGGGGATGGGCAGCGTGCTAGTTTGGCTTCGCCCCTTCTGTTTCCTCCTTTCCCTCATATTTCTATATAAATACAACCTACTAACTAGCACTAAAGGCAGAAGGAAATTCTCTGTAAGAAACGGCATAAAGCTTAAGTATGGTTCTCCTTTTTAACCCTGCCAATACTTTCTTGTTTTTCATTAAGACCCCTGTTCAGATTAAGGAATTTGGTGCAGTGTCCAAAGTAGACTTTTCTCCTCAGCCTCCATATAACTATGCGGTTACAGCTTCTTCAAGAGTAAGTACAATGGTGAAGATCTTTGTTCTTGTTTACTGAGCACGATTTACTGCTGAGCTTGGACTATCTAGTGAAATACTGGTTTTTATCTTACAGATCCACATTTATGGCCGATACTCCCAAGAACCTTTAAAAACCTTTTCCCGTTTTAAGGACACAGCATACTGTGCTACTTTTCGGGAGGACGGTCAGCTGCTTGTCGCTGGCAGTGAGGATGGTGTAGTTCAACTTTTTGATATAAGTGGGAGGGCTCCTCTAAGGCAGTTTGAAGGCCATACAAAGTAAGACCCAGTTTTTGTTCAGTGTTTTTGTTTTAATTTTTGGTTTTTCTGTTGAGAGCTCTGTCTCCATGCTTTTCATAAACACATATTAGGGTGTAAAGATTATACCTGTAGGTACTTTATTTCCCCTTGTTCTTAAAGAACTTGACCTGAGTTCCACCATCCACTTCATAGAGCTTGTGACTTCCCTAAAATTGTGTGTGACGTCTTAGAAAATGTCTAGTTGTCTAAGAGAGGTTCAGTGAGACCTGTGACCCAGGTGAAGATGTGATCCCTCTGGTCTCCAGGGAGCCTTACAGCCCTGGTGATGATTCTTCAGGCCCGGCTGTCTCAGATCTTCTCACACTGAAGTCACACTGGCTTTCTTTTCTTTGATTTGTGGTATTTGCTCCTGGATAAATTCATTTTTCTAACTTTTGTTTCAGGGTCACTGAAGTCATTTGCTGAAATCTACTGACTTAAAACATCAAAGTGTTTCTTTTTTTTTTTTTTCCACTGTGACTTGCTGAGGCGTGCCCCTCCCCCTCAGAAAAAACCCAGAGGATTTTTTTTTTTTTTTGGCTTTTCTGTGTTTCACTGGCAGTCCTGGACTCACTTTGTAGACCAGGCTGGCCTCGAACTCACAGAGATCCGCCTGCCTCTGCCTCCTGAGTGCTGGGATTAAAGGTGTGCGCCACCACACCCAGCCAAGTATTTCTTTTTCTATTGCAAACTGTCAGGATTTTGTATCCATCACTAAAACACTTAAAACACAAACTCTAAACCGATTCTACTCTATGAAAGTCTTTTGAAAGAGCACTTTGTTACATATATAATTTTTTAAAGTACCTTCTCAGAGCTGGAGAGGTGGCTCAGTGGTTAAGAGCAAGAGGTGCAGTTCCCAGCACCCACATGGTGGCTCACAACTATCAGTAAGCCCAGGCCCAGGACATCTGAGGGCAACAGGCATACATGCAGATAAAATGCCATACCTATAAAACAAGTAAATAAACAAACCTTCCAAAATGACCTTTGTTACAGCATTTAGAACTTAATTTCATTAGTTACTAGCATTCTTTAAAATGTGAATTAGTCAGGCATGGTGGCACATGCCTTTGATCCCAGCACTCGGGAGGCAGAGGCAGGTGGATCTCTGTGAGTTCAAGGCCAGCCTGGTTTACAAAGTGACCCCAGGACAGCCAAGGATACACAGAGAAACCCTGTCTGCAAAAAACAATTAAAAAAAGAAAGAAAGAAAGAAAATATAAATTTAAGGCTATTACTTAACATTTTTGCTAATCTAATAGTAATAATAGTATTACATTGTGGATTGGCTTAAGGACAAACACCTGTTTTAAAGGTTTTCCCTTTTTTCTTATTTTTTTTCTTCCATAAATGTGTTCTAGTTTCTGGAATTGAGTGTTTGTTTACTTATTGTCTGTGTGTGTCCATCCATGGCACCCACGAGGAGTCAGAGGACAGCATGCAGGAGTTGGGTCTCTCCTTTCACCACGGAAGTCCAGAGATGAAACTCAGGCTGTCAGACTTGGCGGCAAATGCCTTCACTTGCTGGCCTGAACCCTCGAGTTTTTGTTTACTTGTTTGTTTTGAAATCTAGGAAGGAACATTTTATGTGAGAAGATGTGCACTGAAGAGTTTTTCCCTTAGTTTATAATCTGTTGACTTTTGATCTTTCAGAGCAGTTCATATGGTGGATTTTACAGCTGACAGGTATCATGTGGTCTCAGGAGCTGATGATTATACAGTTAAATTATGGGATATTCCGAACTCCAAGGAAATTCTGACATTCAAAGAACATTCTGATTATGTGAGGTGTGGCTGTGCTAGCAAACTGAACCCAGACCTTTTTGTAACAGGTTAGTGATCGCTTTCAACTCCATCACTATGGATTCTTCTGA
>CAJQZJ010000067.1:1568970-1604965 GCA_907164525.1 Lophiomys imhausi
GTGGGGTCCAGTCTGTGGTTCCCCTGAGAAGGAGGGTGGCTGCCGCACTGCTGCCAGAGCCCCTCTGTCTGCGGGGTTCAGTAATGGGTCACAGTGTCTACCCCAGGCTGCTCTCAGGAGCCCGAGGACCACTATGCTGGATGCCGCTTTACACCAGAGGTCCTCTACCTGTACCGGTGTGGCAGTGGGAAGCACCAAGTCGTGGTTGCGTTTCTGTCAAAAGTCTCCTGGGCTCCCGAGAATGCAGAAAGCACTTAGGCCAAATGGATATGTGCTGGGGCATCTGCACTCCTGCCAAGTGACCCTGAGTGCTCCAACCAAGCCCATCTCTGCTGCAGCCCCAGCCTGCTGTATTCCCATGCAAGTAGTGTCTTGTTCTTCTGTGTGCAGTTCTCGGCGGCAGTGAAAAGTACAGGGTGCTTACAGCTTTTCATCATTTACTCCGGTGTCATGATGTAACCAAGTCACAACTGTTCTCCCATGTCCTCAAGGAGTTTTGTATTGGCTACTCTCTCATCCAGTAGAGTGCAGAGGCCTTTGGGGCTTATAAATAGTAAAATGCAGGAGCTTCTGTGGCTGGAAGACAGTAACATGATTCGGTTCCTCACCATGACAAGTGAAACTGCAATTTATTATCACTTGTATTTATTAGTAAGTATAAACTGTAAGATTAGGCCGACCGAGCAGCCAGCGGCTTGGCAGAGCAGCGGGCCTGGCCTGCCTTAACCGGCAGCCTGATTTATCCTGGGGAAAGAGCCCTGGACCCAAGGGCGGCCTACACCACCTGTAACCTAAACTCTGTTAACTATTATAAGTTGTTATATTAGACCGGTAGAATTACCGACGGCTCGGTGAGAGAGAGTTCAACGAGAGTGATGGCCCTGGATTGCTAGGACTGACGGCCTATAAACTGCCGCAGTACTTTCCCCCACAATTAAATACACTAAGACCTTTTAATGTTTCAACACTTAGCCCTTAGCTGGGCAGGCTCTCAATTAGCTACACCGCCGTGTGCCTGTGATTACCTTCCAGCCTTCTCAAACACATGTGTCTCCCAGCAGAATGAGCTAATCCTCGGTATAAAACGCAGGGTTCCTGTTCTAATCTCAGGAAGTCCCACCTTCCTATACTCTTTCTGCTCAGCTAATTGGCTGTCAGCGACTTTTATTAACCAAGAGAATGCCTCAGAAGGGGCAGTAACAAGATCTCAGCATTGAAATCAGCTTATTGGAAGCAATGTTATTAGCCCCCACAGACATGCTTGTTCATGCCTCTGCTTGCTGTTTGAATCTCAGCTCTCGTTTCTTCTGGATTGCTGGGTTGTGTAGCTGGAGCTCACCAAGGCTGTGGTTTCTTTCTAACTTAAAGCCCTGTGAAGGGAATTCACCCCCTCTGTTTCTGAGTCCTTATGTTAGGGTCCTTTGTTTTATTTACAGATCTAAAGTTCACTGTTTCTGATCTCACTTGGTCCTGCCTGTTACTGTTGCACCCTCAGGCAGTTTCACTGGTATTCTCTGTTACTGTGCCCTGTACCTGATACTTTGTTTCAGCCCTGCCAGATGTCAGCATCAGGGGTCTTCCTCAATCACCTCCTTCTGTTCTTTTGAGACAGGTTCTCTCTTGAACCTGAAGTTCCCCCCCCCCACACTTTGAGCTCAGCTGGTGGTCAGCAGGACCCTCGGGGGCTTCCTGTCTCTCCCTCCCCAGGGGTGGGATTTCAGTTTGCAAAACAAGCACTTTACTCTCAACCATCTCCCCAGCCCCCAGTCATCTAATTTTTAACATGAACATAAGACCCCTGCCCTGTATTTTGTGTGATTATTTCTTTTTGAAATGTGCTTAATCAGATGTATTGTCATGCATCTTGTAAATCACGGGTTAATTAGTTAAAATACTGGTATGCAGGGTCTATATTAATATCATACTTTTTCTAAATATTGGTTTCACTTACAGGGAATGTTTCCAGTTAATGTATTTTCTGTCCCTTTTTAGATATATATCTACCTGTGATTGGTCAGTCATCAGTAGTTGATAAAAAGTTTATAGTTCTTCAAGGACTCGTAGAAAAAGAAATTGATTACCAAAGAGAACTCCTAGAAACCTTGGGGATGATGGACATGCTGTTTGCTACTATGACAAGGAATGACAGCACCACCGTGTCAGAGCACATGCCTGCTGAGCTCCCAGAGAAGACAGAGTCACCGTGTGAGCCCAGTGATACAGACAAAAAGTCCTAACTGGGAGTCGCCTGACCCTATTAATTACTGAGAAGGATGCATCTTCAATGCATTCAGAAGGATAATTTACAGAAGTTTTATGGAAGAGATTGGATTAATTAGAATTGGGAATTAAGAACCTGTTTCAAGACATGATTTTCCATGTATTGATTTGATTTATGATGTCTTCAGCTAGAAGAGCTTAGTTGTCTTGGTCACAGTGTGTCCAATCTTGGATGAGTTGATACTGACCTTCCTGGAGCCAAACCTTCAGTGCTATGGGGCCTCCCATGGCCCTCAGGAGACGGGTCCAAGCGGAGTCCTGCCAAATGAACAGAATCTTGGTTTTGTGTTATTTTCTGCTTCTAACCTGGGAAATACCGAGAACAAACAGCAACGACAAAACTTCCCTCACTGTGCTCAGTGCCCCTGGGACTTTGTCCCTCTTGCTGCTGGTGTCTTCAAAGTCTTAGTCACATGTTCTTGTCACGTGCCTGCGGGACTGTCCTCCAGGTGTGGCAGATCACTGAATACTGCCCCTGGAAGCATATTTGGTGTATGCTAAGTCTGTTTTGTTACCTCCAAATGGCGTGCTCTGTCAGTGTTTCTTTCTATCCTTGCCTGCCTCTGCTCATCAGAACAAAGTCTAGAGAGATCTGACTGAACCGGATTCCTCCTCTCAGTCTCTGCCTTGCTTCCATCTTCCCCTTGCTTCAGGTCTGTGATAAGAGTTGTCCTCTCCTTTATAGTAATGGGCTTTCAGCTTCTGTGTATGTTTGGAGTGTATCTCGTTTGTGTAGCCCTCTGTAATGATTCTCTTATCTGTATGTAACACTTCTTTTTCTCTGATCTTTATTTTGTGGATCAGAACCTCAAACAGGAGCAGTGTGCTTTGAAAACTTGTGGTTTTGAAAATTCATTGTAAATCATATTTTTTATAAAGAGATTATTTTCTTCTTCTTGGCTTTCTGAGGTGTCAATTCCTAATGGAGTCAGTGACTTGGACCAGCATACTGATTGCACAGCTCTTACTTCTCTTCCTTAGGTGACCCCACTTAGGTTAGTAATGTATCTGGTGATGGCATCTTGAGCTAAAGCAATCGTTGGGGATAGGTTTTGTGATGAGTCTGCCTCATAATAATCAGTTTTATAAATTTAGGTTTTCCTTTTTGGGGGTGGGAGTTAGTTTTTTCCAAGACAGGACTTTTCTGTGTCGTCTGTCCTGGAATTCCCTCTGTAGACCAGGCTGGCCTCGAACTCAGAGATCGTCCTACCTCTGCCTCCCAAGTGCTGGGATTAAAGATGTGCACCACTGCTGCCTGGCTAAATTTAAGTTTTCTTAAAGCAGAAGAAAGTAGGATACATCCAGAATGTCCTAGAGTGGACACATGCTCAGCAAGAGGGTGTACTGTCCTTCAGCGAGCTGAAGCGGCTCTGCAGTGTGGTGGCTTGTGAGACACCGGAGTTTGCTTCTTCGACTAGTTACATTAGTCAAAAATGAGAGCCTGTGCTTGTAGGCCAAGAAGGTTGATTTACTTAAATAAAACTGTTTAAGTAAACTTCCTCGGTTTGCTGAGAGCTTGCACTAGCAGCTGTGACTACCGGAAGCTGCAGCTGTTGTCCCAGTGCAGCTCTGGAGGATTTCTTGGCTGTCATTTTATTTAGTTCATCACAGCCCTCCAAGTGTCGGATCATTCTCTTTTACCATTGAATTAATTAAAGTCACTCAGCTCCCCAGGCTGGAGTTCCTTATCAGTCCCGCCCTGGGCTGGCTTGCTGGGCCCTAACCACTCTGACCAACCTGAGAGTGCTGCAGTATGTGTGTGGAATTTGTAGTAATTAAAAACCCTTAAAAGGATTAGGAAGCATATCCCACAGTCCTCAATGTAATTATGTTCAGGAGTTGGGCTTTGTTTTGTTTTATTTTTTTGAGACAAGATCCCCCTGTACAGCACTGGCTGGCCTCGAACTCACAGAGATCCACATGCCTTCCAAGTGTTGGGATTAAAAGTGTGCGCCACCACACCCAGCCCAGGAGTTGCTTTTATATTCATTGAAACTATTACTTGCTATGTGAAGTATTTTAACTTAGGGACATATTTCAATTTGTAATGTTGGCCTTAACAGTCAAATGCATAATTGATTTTTAGACTTGTGATTTTTAGTTGAGAAGTATTTTGATATTTTTTTTTCATTTTATAATACTTTTATTTGATTAAAGAATTTGCCTTTGTTGTGTACATTGGAATGTTATATTCCCTATGTATTTTACAGGGTTACAAAATGTCTCTCATTTTAAATATTACCCCAAAAGTAATTTCAGAAAAAAGTCTTTGTGAAATTAAACTTGACTTTAAAAATCACAGGGACAAACAACTCTGAAATACAACTGGATTAATAAGATTTCTTGTCTACTTAACTACATGTCAGATTTCTTACCCCAGTCCCCTTCCTCAGAAAACCTCACGTGAAAACCAAGCTAGAGATAAGGATTCTTCCCTGATGCAGTTTAGGGGAAAGGGAAAGGCTAGAAATTTCTTTGGCAAGCCATCCCAGCCACAGCTTCTTTGTGAGTGCTCTACTTCATGGATAGTATACTCTTGCCAGGGAGGGCCAGGTGTTCAGAGCGAGAGCGCTGCTCTCCAGCCACCTGAGAGTGTGGCGCTCATCCACTTCCGTGTACTGCTTCCCATTGCAAGGCCTGCAGCCTTGCAGCAACCCATCATCCGCCCTGCCCAGTGCAACGCTTGGAGGACTGGCTGATTCAGCCTCCACTGAGAAGGTAATGGATCGAATGGAGCTGAGAAAGAAACAATTACTACATGATGACACTAAAAAGACTGAGGAGAAAAAGAGTTTTCAGAAACAAGGACAAATAGGCAGGTGGTAAATGTCTGGTTTGATGGGGTATATTTGAGTAACCCCTCTACATACCACAATAATCACCTGCCTCTCAAAATGCTACCACTCAAATGGCAAAGATGGGGTCTCTTCAACAGTTTAGGGCTAATGGGAAATGGCACAGGCTCATTGGCCTCATTTCTGCTGGAAAGATCAAGGGAAGAGCATTGGGGAAGGGGGAGGAGGTGGAGATGAGGAGTCTCGGTGGACTAGGACCCTTTGAGTGACCATGCTTTAACTCAGTTGTCACACATGTGGAGAACTGAAGTTTGGGTAGCATTAGCAGTAGACATGGTTACATGTGGAAATAGATGCAGCCATCTCATTAGGCATCTTGAAAAGGTGTGTACACTGAAAGCTGCTTCTCAGCTACCTTTACTATTGACAAGAGTGGGATTCACAGTACTGCCAGCAACTGGAGGGGCAGGGCTTACAAGGGAACAACTTGGTAAGAAATGGAGCAATGGATGGATACAGGAGAGGCACAAAGCAACCTTGTATTTCAACTTCCAGACTCCACATCCCTTAAGCAGTTCACTGGTACTGCCTAAAATCAAGAATGGATTACATAACCTTGTTCTAGGAGTGCTAAACCCACTGCCTACAAACAGATGATCCCAGTGCGTGACTGAGTGTACTAAAAGAAAAACTGAAAGTAAAGGAGTGTGAAAGATTCAAATCTCTAGAGAAAATTTTTTAAAACAAAGTATGAAATATAACTATATTTAGGGTTTAAAATAAAGGGGAAACTTAGGTGAAGGTGGAAGAGCTGTTTACTGGGGCATTCCCTGGACAGCTTGCTTCCTGTTGGCCAGTAAAATCTGCCAAAGAAATCAGCAGCCTTTCTTTCCCTTTATGTCAGTGTCATTTCTTTGTCAAAGAATGTCTCTGTGACACTGCAACGCCGGGGGTGAGTTGAGGGTCCTTGCGCTCAGAGAACGTGCACTGTATCAGAAAAAAAGGGGGGTCTCCAATGGCTTGTAAATTTGGAAAAACTCTTCAGCCACTTTTGACTTCTTCTTTATTAATCTGAAATCCTTCCTTTTCAGCTTTCCCTTCTTGGTATTACAGGATTTTGTATTTGTCCACTAAAAAGGGGTTTCTGTGGAAAATCTCACAGGGGTGTTTCCATCTACCTGGGTCACTTTGGTAACCTGTATGTTGCAGTAATTTTTTTTGGAGATGAAGGAAACTTGAACAGGAAAGAAGTCATTGGGCTGGCCAGGGATGCTCAACTCCAGGCTGCCACTCTTATTTTTGGCATCAATCACTGGCAGGCACCACTCCAAGGTATTTCGCCGACTGTCATGTCGATATTCTCCATCAATCACAGGTGAACCAACACCCGATGGGAGTGGGATGGTGATGACCACATCACTAAGTTCTAAATTATCTTCCTGTAGTTCATATTCTATGTTGACATCACAGCCATTTCCACTTTCAGAGGGCCAGCAATTAATTGTCAAAGGAATAAAAGACTCCTCTGTTGTCTGTAGTCTCCACTTTAGTACCCCTACATCACTGTTGACTGGAAATGACTTCTCTGGGTTTTTCAAGCCAATGAGAGACTCTGCAGTGAAGAGTTTTTTATCCACATTTGGATGGGTCTGTAGCTGCACCCCTTTCTTATCTTCGTTTTCTACATGAAGACGAATCCAGCCAAATTTGTCATCTGAGATCCTAAGCATGATCATGCCATGCAACTCCATATTCTGTAATCCTCCATCTCTCCCACAGGTTAGTGTGATCTTTTCTTCAATCTTTATATGCACACTTTCCATACTAATGGGTGGAGCATGCACGTTGGTTGCTTCCGAGGTACGTCTCCCCACACCAGAAGACATAATAGTTTTGCCTTCAGACTTCAATTTGTCCACAAAATTATCTACTTCCTTTCCTTTAGCTCCAAGTTTCAAAGCCTTGCTGGGGCCTGAAGGTCTGGCTGGCGCAGGTGCCACTTTTGGTTTATCAGTTTCAATGATAGTCTCTGTGATCATGGCTGCCTCCAGACACTGCAGAACTACCAAAGCCCCCAAATCCTGGTGCTTTTTTGCCCTGTCTCTCTGCATCTCTTCGGGCCTGTTGTAATTCCTTGCTTTTCGCTGCATCTCAGCCTTAGCTTCACGTTCTTGAGTCTCTCTAACTGCTCTGAATACTTTCTCCTCATGAGAGTCCATTTCTGTGAAGGTTCTGATCTGTGCCAGGTTAACATTCTCCCGGTATCCAAGGGCAACAATTTCATCAAAAGCAAAAATCAAATCAAAACAGTGTTCAGATATTTCATTTTCCTCTAAGGCTTGGCAATATTCAGGGATCACTCTTGAGAAGAGCCTTAAAGTCTCCAAATCTTCTAAAATATTGCTGGTTTTGGTAGTGATCAATACCATGTACAGTTTCTCCATAGGTTGGTAGACATATCTTACACTCTCTGTTTCAACAAAAGTATGTTGTTTTCCAGTGTTCATGAGTTTTGGGAAAGCTGCTAATAAGCCCTCAATCCGAGTTCGGGTCATTTCCACAAACTGTCGAGAAACAATAGCCTTTCCCGCTTTCGTGCAGACTGCTGCTGCCAACAGCACCATGGTGAGGCCGCAGGTGGAGCGCGCTGCGCTCTGGCTCCGCTGGGGCTTGGGGCTGCCGCCCAGGGAAGCTGACCTCTGGCCGCTCCTGGACCTGCTACCCCTGACAGGAGCCTCCGCCGCTTCGCCTCTTGCCAAGATGGCGGCCCCAAGCCACCGTATTTGATATTTTACTATTGATGCAAAAATAATGAACTGTTGCTGAGAACTTAGTCATTTATGTTTAATTTATTTTGTTAATTCAGATTTTAACATATGGGAGGGTTTGCTTGTTTTGAGTCACATTTCTTAAATGTCTGTGCTATTAAATTGCTGAAGGAATTAATGTCACATGGGACCGTCAGAAACTCCATTGATTGAACCTAATGAATTTTGCCAAACATTCATTAAAGACTCCCTTGAACATGATTATTAAAATGAAGTAGTTTTCTCAGTGGGATACTTCCAAGTTAAATTTTTTTTTTAAGTTTGAACATGTCTAACTTTAACAAGTGACTATGAATTTTTTTATCTTTGAGCAAAGTTTCCTGAGAAGCTGAAAACCATTTCCTAGCGGATAGTGTTACATAACTATTCCTTTAGCCACAGTTGCCTGAGCAGGGGTAGTATACCTAACTCAAGCCATATCTACAAATCTGGATTTACGGTGAAACTATTTGTCTAGGGCAGTGGTTCTCAACATGTGGGTCCCGACCCCTCTGTCAACCCTATCTCCAAAAACATTTACATTACAATTCATAACAGTAGCAAAATTATACTTATAAAGTAGCAACAAACATAATTTTATGGTTGGGGGTCACCACAGCATAAGAAGCTGTATTAAAGGGTTGCAGCATTAGGAAGGTCAACAACCACTGCCCTAGGACGATGTGAGAGGATGGGAGTGCTGTGTTGGGGTCTTCAGTAGGGAAAGCTGTTTTCCAGAATGTGTCTTAATATGCAGAGACAGTAAAACCAATGACGGTCCTGCCTCACAAGAGAGAAAATTTGTCTTAGTTCCTGCTGACCTTCTCTTCACATTATGTTGTCTGTGCTTCCTCCATGAAGTTCTTATGGAACTCTCAATATTGTGTGTGTGTGTGTGTGTGTGTGTGTGTGTGTGTGTGTGTGTGTGTATTTTAACTTAGTTGAATGTGAGTGGATTTTAAAACCAAATGAGTGGAGACTTCCTGATCTTAAGACATTCAAATCCAGAGGTTATAGAAATGAATAAAATAGTCAACAGTCCTTACTCTTCCAGTGAACATTGGGGTTGAGGGGAAACTTTGATACAGTGGGTCAGATGATGATAAATGGTGTGGAGGACAGTCAGATGTGGGATAGACTGAAATGTTTTCAACTGTTGTCATAGCTTCCACTCTCGACTTGACACACCTAGGAAGAAAGGACTTCAATTGAGGAATTGTCTCCATTTGGTTGGCCTGTGGTCATTTTCTTGATTGCTAATTGATGTAGGAGGTTGCAGCCCACTGTGGGCGGTGCCATTCCTAGGCAGGTGGCCTAGGGTATCTAAGAAAGCTGAAGTTGAGCCTGGGAGCAGGCCAGTAAGCAGTGTTCCTCCACAGTCTCTGTTTCAGTTCTTGGTTTCCCTTGATGATGGACTAACCTGTAAGCCAGATAAACTCTTTCCTCCCCAGACTAGTTTTGGTTGTTTTTTTAATCACAGCAAAAGGGAGCAAACTAGGGCAGCTGGCATTGATGGCTGCCAGGTGGCCCAAAATAATTAAAGAGAAGGCATGGTTAGAGTCACACAAAGGAATGACTGGTGGTAGACTGAAATCTGACTGAGGAAATCAGTTGAAGAATTTTGTTTTGGATACTACAGAGATTGAGCTAGAAATATTAAAGGGGTTGGGGGATTTTTTAAAAAAGATTGGCACATTCAATTGCAGAGGCTAAGTCTAACATGGGCTTATCTAACAAGCCAGATAAGGAGGTCACTTGGTAGTGGGGTTCAGTCTAAGTCAAAAGTGCTTGGAACCAAGTCCCAGGTCAGCATTATAATTTTCAGTCTGAGACTTAAGGCTCCTGTCTAACATTCAAAGGCAAGAAGCTGATAGGGGTAGGGCCTCTTGTCTGTCCTGTTCTTTTTCTGGCCTTGAGCAAACTGAATGGCATCTATCTCCACTGCTGAGTCCTTCCTTACATGGATTCAAATTCTAGTCTCTTGTAAAACTGATCTGCCTGATGCACTTAGAGCTAATGTTTTTCCAGCCCAGCCCTCTATTATTTAATCCACAGGGCAGCTCATGTAAACACATTAGCGTTCTGTTTATTTACTACAGGCTGATGCCCTGAGGTCCTGGGGTTGTGTGTGATAGCATTGGGTATCACATTAGGCGTTAAAACATTAGGCGGCCTCTGTTCACTTGAGGTTTCTTATGTTGGCAGTTTAAGAGGTCGCCCCACTTTGTTCCTTTACTAGATATCTTAGTAACTGTACTATTGCTGTGAAGAGACACCATGACCAAGGAAAAATCTAGTAAGAGAAGGCATTTAATTGGGGGCTTACAGTTTCAGAGGTTTAGTCCCTTATGGCTTGGCAGCATGCAGACAGATGCTGAAGCAGTGGCTGAGGGGCAGAGAGTAACACTGGGCCTAGTGTGGACTTTTGGAACCCCAAAGCCCCACCCCCAGTGACACACTCCCTCCAACAAAGCCACACCTCCTGATCCTTCTCAAACAGTGCCACTCCCTGATGCCTAAGTATTTAAGTCTATGGACCTGTGAGGGCTATTGTTATTCAAACCACTGCACTAGAAATGCTTGCTTAACTTCTAGTCTGGAAAGAAACTGGGTAACTGCGCAGTGCAAGATTGTCTCAACAGGACACAAATACACAGCAAACTCATTGCTCGTTTGTTTCCATTTCCTCAACCTGCTTGTTAAAGCACCTCTGCCCTCACTGGCTGTCTTCTCCTTCAGAGGAATACTCAGCCTGCTGAGCATTTTCATGGCCCCCTTCTCCCTCCCTCTCTCTTGACTAATCAGAAGAAGAAACCACCTCACCCATTTTCACTTTTGCATGTTTGAGTGCATTTGAAATACAAGGGTCATAGTTAATCATGAACTTTATTTTTAAAAAGTTAAACATTCTGTCTCTGTCTCTGTCTCTGTCTCTGTCTCTCTCTCTCTCTCTCTCTCTGTGTGTGTGTGTGTGTGTGTGTGTGTGTGTGTGTGTGTGTGTGTGTGTGTTGGCACATGCCACAGTGTGCACGTGGAGATTAGAGGGTAACTTGAGGTCATTGGTTCTCTACCATACAGGTCCCAAAGGTCAAACTCAGATTAAACCCCCTTTTAACAGCCGTGAAAAATCCATCCCTGAACCTAGACCTGATATGATCATTCCCTCTGTCTTGGTGGGAATAGCACTTGGAAAGGGAATTGGGGTGAAACTTGAGACTTCTCTAAGCATCTTAAGTTTGAGGGAGGTTGATTAAGGACCAGTGTAGTTGGGAGTATGAAAGACAGTTTTCAGTGACTTCCAGGGATAGAAGGAACCAAATGGTTACAAAGTTAGGCCTGCTTTGCCCATGGCCAGTCAATGAAAAGGTGAGTTTTACAAGACAAAGAGTTTGTTCACAGAACAGTCAAACATTTGGGGATGGCGGTCCAGCTCTGAAATGTGGCTTTCTGAGAACAGGATTTAGGGATAAAGAAGCAGGATTGTCTGTCTTTTGTATAGGAAAGAGTGATTTGGCATAATGTAATCAGTGGTTGGTGCATGCACAATGAACTCCCATGCCCACCATCTTTTATTGAAAATAGATTTTTTTCTCATATAATCATCCTGATCACCATTTCCACTCCCTCTTCCTCCCCATTCCTTCCCACCTCCCCTCCCATCAGGATCCATTACCTAATGTTTCTTATTAGAAAACAAACATTTAAAAAGATAAAATATAGTAAGTTAAAACAAAACCAAACACATTGGAATAGGACAAAACAAACAGAAGGAAAAGAACCCAAGAAAAGGCACAAGAAACAGACACAGAGACCCACTCATTCGCACACTCAGGAATCCCATAAAAACACACAACCCAAAGTCATATAAGCAAAGGACTTGTAGGGCTAGAGTGAGAGAGAGAGAGTAAAATTTTAAAAGTTAATTAATATATAAAAAAATTAAACGCCCCAACACAACATTATGAGAAAAGGAATCTACAAAGATGCTGTTTTTGTTTTAAGTTAGCTGGCTACTCCCAGGCATGTGGCTACCCGTAAGAGTAGTTTTTTTCCACATGGATTTTCCCCAGTCTCCCTGAGATATGCCATATATAACGCAGACTTCATTGTTTAAAGATTGATGGCACAGCTTTGTTTCTAGGTATTAGGAACTGACACAATGGGAGTGGGCTAGAAGCGGGATCTCCTCTCCAGCTGAGGAGATCCACAGGAAAAAGGAACATAGGGTGGTTCCACCAGGATCTGTTTTGTAGAACCCAAGTTTACTTGACCAAACTTTAATCAGGCTTCAGAAGCCTGGGAACTCAGGTAGGCTCTGAGCCCTGGGGGAGACTATTCCACCCAGGAACTGTGAGTTGACAGAATGTAGAACCACGCCCCCAGGTTTGGAAACTCGTAACTTGCAGGGAGCCAAATTCCTCATCCCTGGTACCAAGTTCCTCCTCACTTAGCCAGCACCAATCAATGTAAAAATAGAGATGTTAACCAATAGAAGCTTAACAATGTACTGTTGCTTAATTCTGCCCTGCTCTACTCCATAAAACCTGATGTAAAACCTAACTCAGGGTCACCTCCTCCTTGCATGGAGACTCTGGGAGTACTGACCCCAGCACAGTGGTAAATAAACCTCTTGCTTTTGCATCGATCTGGAGTCCTGGTGCTTCCTCAGCCACCCCGAATTCAAGAGTCCACTTTTCGTGCTCAACATTTGGAGGTCCCACCAAGATCATTCGGGGCTCCTTGAGTCACCAGGAAAGGCTTCTTGAGGCGAAGGTAAGCTGCTGGCTAGGCCTCGAGCTCGATTCTTGTCTGACTCTGTTTCTAAGACCGTTTGTCTCCGTGTCATACTTTCAGTTTTTCTTCCTGGAGCATTCAGAGAACGATAGGTTGTCTTGTTTTCTGTTTCTGTGTGTCAGGAAACGCAGGTTTGTCTTGTTTTCAGTTTGTGCGTGTCAGGAAACACAGGTTTGTGGGCAACTAACGTGCAGTAGGCAGATGTGCCTCAATCCTGCCAGTCGCGAGAGACCTGGAGGATGCTTCAGGCTCTCCAGGGGTCCGGAGGGACCCATCTGTGGGGACGGAGAAGCCACTTCTGGCCCACTACCCGGTAAGGGAATGGGAACTGGACTTGCCTAGTTGGTCATGAGACAGGGCATGGCACTGTTTTTGTACACTGGTTAGTTTCTGGTAGCAGAGAGTGAGGAGAGGTCATAGCAGGTGGTCTGCTACAGAGCTGGGGGTGAGACTGGGGGATTGGATTTGGAGGGGAGGGGGAGGAGAAGATCTGCGATTAGCACACCTGCTTCTGCAGCAGGTCTTTTTTTTTTTTTTTTTTAAATAGGATCTTACTATGTAGCCCCAGTTGGCCTGGAACTTGTCCTCTAGACCAGGCTGGCCTTGAACTCACAGAGATACATCTGCCTCAGCTTCCTGAATGTTGGAATTAAAAGTGGCTCATTCCTGGCTGGTCTTTTTTAAAGATGCATGTTCACAAAATGGCTGCATTACTGTAATTTGATGGTGGCATTTTGGCCTTCCGATGTCAAAATGTTATACTTTTACAGGCCTAAGGGAGTCACCCTCTGTAACTAGGCTATTCTTATCATCATGACCAGTGCAGCAGAGGTGGCTTGTTTTTGTTTTGTTTTATTTTTTGAGACATTAGGTCTCTCTGTTATATATCTGGCTGTGCTGAATTTGTTGTATGTGCCAGACTGGCCTTGAACTCCCAGAGATCCTCTTGCCTCTGCTTCCTAGGTGCTGAGATCAAAGGTGTGCACCACCACACCTCGCTAGAGGTGTTATCTATGGGAAAGTACTGTATTGCTCAGCTCTGTGGCCTTGAAAATGAATGATCTTTAAAAACTATTTCTATTATTTTTTAAGTTTTGTGTGTATGGTTGTTTTGCCTGTTGTGTCTCGCATGTGTGCACTGATGGAGGAGGCCCAGAAGAGGGCTTTGGCTCCCCTGCACTGAGGTGATAGCTGGTTTCAAGCTGCCATGTGGGTGCTGGGAATAGAACCTAGGTCCTCTGGAAGAGCAGTCAGTGCTTTTAACCGCTGAGCCATCTCTCTAGCCCTGAAAATGAATGATTTCTAAAGCCAACTCAAAGCAAATAAGGAAAAACAAATGAAATAGGAAGCTTGGTCAGGTTTCCTTTCAGTTTCAAAATCTCAGTATGCCCAGTTCTCCTAGCTTGTTTGTACTGCCTAAACCCCAGCCCATATTTTAATTTTGATCTGAACCTCCCAATTATTACCTACAAGATACCTGTGCCTTAGCCACAGTAAATTATTTTTTTCAAACTTTCCAGAGTTTTCTTTTTTAATTAACAAGATAATTTTGAGCAGGCAATTCATGTATAAAGCACAAGATTGTAAGGTTAATAGTGGCTAGTGATGATGACACTCTTATCCCTTCTCAGCCATCTGGAGGCTCTCACAAGGAAGTGAGAGTGTGCCTGGAGATGTTCAGTCTCTGTCTAGAGTCTTTATATGGAGTTTTCCCAATGCACCTGAGCAATGCAATATATAATGCAACCTTCATTGTTTAAAAATGTAATGACACAGCTGTGGTTCTAGGCCAGTACTCATAGAGCTTCCTTTCATAGAATGTACACGTAGCAGACATTTTTTGATAATATAGAAGGGATATGATGAAATGGAAAATCTCTCGTTCAGGTAGAGTCTTGTCTTACGCTTTCAAGGAGACACAGACCCCCATGGGCATACGTTGCATGAGATAGCTGAGGCTCAGAAATACCGTGGTCTGCTGCTGCCCCCTGCATCATGGAGAACCAGAAAAGCTGGTGTTGACTCCAGGCTGACTCTGGAAGAGGGTATGTGGTAGAGGGGATGTGAGAGTCGATGTCTCCAAATCTGGGGGCTGGAGAGCCAGGAGCTCTAGTGTTTAGGGAGAAGAATGAGGAGTTGCCTTTCCCATGTCTTTTCTTTATAGGCCCTCAAGAGACACTCACATTACTGAGGGCAAATTTTCCTAACTAGGTCAACTGATTGAAATGCTAATCTGTTCAGAGAACACCACACAGACACACCCATGCTACTGTTTTACCAGCTATCTGGGTTTCCCTCAGTGTAGTCAGGTTGACAGATCCTATTAACCACAACAGAGCAAGTACCTATTCCCTGTGTATCAACTGTCAGGGAGCTAGGAAGTGAACACAGATAAGGATTTAATATAGGGAACTAAGTCTTTCTGACATCATCAAAGGGTTGGAATGGAGCCCCACAGCTCAAGAGTGCATCTCCAGAAAGCAAAAGGCCGTGACTTCTGCCACCCAAAAGCTAGAGAGAGAATAGACCATGGGTGGCTTAGTCACTTCATCACTGTCACCTGCCAGTTTCCATCTCCTGACTTGTAGACAATATCAAGCAGAAAGGTGGCTTCTCCTCACCCCTACCTTCCAAATCATGTGTTAGTACATTACCTCAATTTTCTCATGCCAAATTGCCTAACAAAGGCAATTTAAGGAAGGAAGGGTTTGTTTTAGTCAATGGTGTGAGGGTGTACTCCACAGGGACAAAGAGGGGATGGTGGCAGAAGTGTCTCTAGTTGGGTTGCAGGGGTGTGAGGCTGCTGCTCACGTTGGTCCACAGGAATCAGAGAGATGCGTGCTGGTGCTCAACTGCCCCGCCCTTTTTGTAAGTTACGGACTCCAGCCCATAGAAAGGTGGCACCGCATTCATGGTGGGTCTTCTTTTCTCAGTTAAACCTCATTAAACACAGAGACATGCCCAGAGGCCTCTCTCCCAAGAGATTCCAACTTCACGTATGTGATTAACTATCACATCCATCTCATCCAGGAGCCCAATTTTCATCCGGGACATTATTTTGCAAAGGTTTCTGGGAAATGTGGTTTTACATGTCCAGCCCTGTAGTTCTGATGACATTCTAGCGATGGCGGGTCCGGAAGCTGCTAAGTACAGTATTCGTCCCCCTGTAGTGGTTTCATCTCTAAACACGGTTGTATTTGTGCATTCCCGTTTCACCTTTGTGCTGAGCTGAGACTGAGCTATCTCAGTACCGATAGCTCTACTTCATTCTTTTTGTTTGTTTTTGTTTTTCGAGACAGGGTTTCTCTGTGTAACAGCCCTGGCTGTCCTGGACTCACTCTGTAGACCAGGCTGGCCTCGAACTCACAGTGATCCGCCTGCCTCTGCCTCCCGAGTGCTGGGATTAAAGGCGTGCGCCACCACGCCCGGCCGCTCTATTTCATTCTTAGGCTGAGTCCTACATCACTGCACAGATGTTTCGCGATCCCTGTAACCGGTCCCTTAGATGGGCATTCTGACGCCTTCCAGAGTTTTATATCTACAAGCAATAATGCACCTGGATTGCAGGTTTTTATATACACAAGCAGTTGTACACCTAGTAATGCTTTTCCTAAGCTTGGTGCATTTTGACAAGTGCATATTATAAGCATGGATTCTGGAGAACGAGTCTTTTCTTCCCCTGCAAGGTCTGTGCCTGGCAACCCCTCGTTCCCGAGATTCCTTTCCCTGAAACCTCCTGTCACACACACAGTGCTTTACTATTTCACAGAACTCTGGGTATCTAGATAGAGCAGGCAATACTGGTCTCCAGTTCTGTACACGATAACACTTGGGTGATAGTTTAGGTGACATGTCCAAGGCCATACAATTAGGTAGTGGTAAATTTGGATTTGAGGTCAAGTCACCAGCTCTAAAGGTGCGTGTTTCAAACTTGTGCAGGAATAACATCTTATATTCTATAAACTCGAAGAAAGTCCTTATTCACTTTTGTATTCTTAACTTTTTGCACAATACAACTCTGGTGCTTAATAACTGCATGCTGGGTGAATGAATTGTCACTGGGTGCTGCTCTGCAGACAGACGTCTTATTTAGAACTAATAAGGTAACATGGAGATAGCTTTCATGTCTCTATGAGATCCAACTCAAACAGAAAACCTATCTGGAACTTGTTCTCACTGTCAGTTAATCATGAGATATTGAAATGTTGCCTCAACACGTTACTCCACAAGGGGGCGGTGTTACTTAGAAAACCATAAGAAACACTCTCCTGGGGCCCTCCTCTGAAGTTCTCCACGAGTAAGGGCAGTTCAGAAGGAACTCAAGCTTTTTGCTTATTGATATTCTGACCAAGTAGATTTAAAGAGTGGATGTAGTTATTAGTATATTATAACCATAAATATGGAAATAAATCTAACCAAGGCCTTATTTAAAAAAATTAAGCTGTTCAACCATGTAGAATAATGGGAAGAACATGAGCTGGCTAACCTTGGGAAAGTTCATGCTCTGTAGGCCTCAGCTCCTATATTTGTCAGATGGAACAAACATGGCCTTCCCTACAGGCTTGCTGGGAGAAAGAGTGGGGCGAATCACAGAAAACTTTACTATCTTTTGTCTGAGCTTTTCCCTAACTTAAGTAATTCCTGATATTATTTGGTTCCCTTAGATAGAGTTAAGTTAAAGTTTTATTTTATTTTATTGTAAAGTGTGTGTGTGTTGTGTGTGTCTTGAACTCAGGGCTTCATGTATGCTAAGCAAGCACTCTAACACTGAGCTGTTTACCCAGCTCTTATGGGTATTTTCTGAATAAATGAGGTACACAAAATGGCAAAATACATCTATAACTGGTTTAGGATGGGTTGAATTAACAGGAATTTTGAAAGCACATGGTATGGGTTGCAGTCTATACAAATAAGAAGAAAGCAAGGGCTGGTTCTCACTAGGTCATTGATGCTGTGGTAGGACATTTGATACCATGTTACTTTCCTCAATAGTATGGCCTGAGTGAAAGAATCTAAGGGAGGCAGGAAGGGCTTGTTTTGGCTCATGACTTTAGAGGGCCACAGGCAGATCTGTCCATGATGGGAGCAGAGTGGGCTGTGGGGAGTCCTCACATCATGACTGGCCAGGACAAAGAGATCATGAGCCTAGAACTGGAGACATAGCCTTCAAGGCACACCCAGTGACCCATTTCCATCAGCTAGGACCCCCATACCAAGAGTTCAACGGCCTCAAAGAATGGTGCCAGCACCTGGGGGACCAGATGTCAAAACACATGAGATTCTGGGGGATGTTTCAGATTCAAGCTATAATGGCACCGTTGTCATCTTCAAACATATTTATTAATACAGATTTTCCCTATTCAAATTAACCATATTGGCTTGGTATACATGACAACTTTATGGACAAAAGGGTTAAAAGTGTAAGCTATGCTAATGAGTTTGGCAAAGTCCTATAAACATTGCTATAAAGCATTGTCTTTTCCAAATCATTGCTTTGGATTATCATACAAAGCAATGGGTTCCATCAGGGTATCTTCATGCATACACTGATACACTTGGCTCTCCGTTGCTCTCTTCGATGCCTCTGTCTGCTTTCCCCAGCTAATCACTGCTTCTATTTTCTTCTTTTTCCCCCCTTTTTACTGTTTTTTTTTTATTTTGTGAATTTCACATCATGCGCCTTGTTCCCTTTCATCTCCCACCTCCCCTCAGACCCACCCTCCACCCTTGAAATCTCTCCCAAACATTAAAAACAAAATCTCATTATGGAAGCTGTCCTGTGTCTCAGTGTGTCCTGCAATTTTTTTTTTTTTTTGTCTCCACACATTTTTGCTTGCAAATGTTTATTATAATGATTCCTTTGTCTGGTGCTTGGACTCTGGCTTCTGCTACTTTGTCAATGCTGGAACCTCATTGGGACTCCTCTCAGATATACTGTTGTTGTCCTGTATCATGGAGATCCTGTAGTTTTGGGTCTGTGGAACTGGCCTCTTCTTGCACTCCAGCAGTTCATCCATGAGGTATATGTTGGTGTGGGCCAACTCAAAATCCCTGGCTCTGGGTCTGCAACCCCCACATCCAGGACAAGTTCTACTATGCTACCAAGGTAAGGTACAGGACCTGCTCTCCCAAGTGCTGCAGCACATAAGGGGTTGGAGAAGTTCTCCTTATCCCATGAGCCCATCAGGGCAAACTCTCCTACCTAATACCTGTGTGGAGGGCAACAGAGAGTGTGGGGATCTCTCTCTTGCCAACAACACTGAAAAGTAGACAAAAGTCAGGGCTGGTTCTCCCACACTCACACCCTTGGGGTTGGCTCACACACATCCCCCACATCCAGGGCCAGCTGTACTGTGCTGTCCAGGCAAGGCGCAGGGCCTGCTCTTCTGAATGCTGCAGCATGTGAGGGGCAGGGGCAGAGGCAGGGGCAGCTCTCCTGCTCTTGTGACTCCATCAGGGCTAGATCTCCTGTCCACCACTGGTGGTGAGGGCAGAAGGGAGGGGAGGGGATCTCTCCCTCACCAACACCACCACAAAGCAGACAAAAGGCAGGGCTGGCTCTCCCACACTAACTCCCTCCTCTGGGTTGGCTCACCCACAACCCCCACAACCAGGGCCAGGCAGAGTTCTTCTAGACTATGGCTTTCCTCCTGTCCTGAGAACCCATCTGGTGCTTGCCTGGTGCTGGTCTGGTGGTCATCACAGGTTAGCTCCCTGTCCAGGCCCCATGGTGCCAAACTGGTATTGGTCTCTGGCTTGGGTTTTGTTTTGTTTTTTTCAGGAATGTTAGGCTACTATTCATTCAGATGTTCATAGGTCAGAACATTGAATGTAGACATAGCCTCTATCCTCTCTGCTGCCTACTGATGTACATGTGACACAGCAGCCACATCTGCAATGCCTCTAGGGGTAAGGCTTCTATTTTCTTTCAGTCCATTACTCTCTCCTTAACTCTTCCTCCACTTTCATGGCCCCATTTCTAATTTTCTAACTTATACGATAAGAGATATTACCTTGACAAAGCAATACAAAAATTAGAAGTTCTTGAGCTAAAAGCCGTTTCTTCATAGGAAACAAAAGGGAATCAGTGGCCAGATTTTTTTTCTTGAACTGTGGCCCAGTTAAGAGAGATTTAACAGCTTCCCTGTATCATCCAGTTTATCTTTTGATGGGAGTAGATGCAGGCTCTAGCAAAGAATTGGAAAAACAAAATAGATACTGTGCAGTGAAATCATAAGCAGATGTTAATTTCCTTACTATTTTTTACACAAAGACATGCTTTGTTATTGTAAGGTTGCCACCCTTGAACAGAGTCCAGTGGCTTTATTTACTTAACTTATGACTGTATTACAAAGTCATTTACATAGGATCAGTGGGTCATCATTAATGATAACAAACTCTGTGGCCAAATCTTAGAGAAGAATGTGTATAATTCTGTTTTAATATGGAGTGTAAAAATGCACAGATCTGAGCTGGGCAGTGGTGGATGACACCTCTAATCCCAGCACTCAGGAGGCAGAAGCAGGAGGATCTGAGTTCGAGGCCAGCCTGGTCTACAGAGTGAGTTCCAGGACAGCCAAGGCTACACAGTGAAACCTTGTCTCAAAAACTAAAAACAAAACAACAACAAAAAGAACAAATCTGGAAAATTATAGACAGTATAACAAGAGTTTCAAACACTACAGTGAACTAAACAAGGAATTGTTCTCTCCAGCGTGTGTATTAGCTGATATTCACTGAAACTCCATGGGAAGGTCATGTGACTAACCTCCCAAACATTCCAGTTTCTGCAAACATGTATTCTATGCTGTACAGATTATGGATAAAATTAAATGTGACAAGACATAACTATGTGCAGAGGAAAATTAAGTGATTTATAAGAATATTTGGAAAAACATTATGCAAATATATATAAGAAGCTAGACAACATGGATGCTTTTCATGTGTATATGTGTAGTATGTGTTTGGGTACCTGTATGTGAGGGTACATGTGTATACATGTACGTTTGCATGTGTGTTCATGTGGAAGCTGATATAGGTAATCTTCCTCCATGGCTCTTCCACTTTATTTGTTAAGGCATGGTCTATGAATTAAATTCAGAATTCACCCAGAAGGCTAGTTTCACTGGTTAACTTGCGCTGGGGAATCCCATCTCCTAGCATAGCAGGGAATTATAGGAGAGCTGCTACACTCATCTGGCACTCATGTGTGTTTTGGGAATTGGAACTCTCTGCGTGGCAAGTACATTAGCCACTGAGCCATCTCACCAGCCTGCCATGTGTGCTGGAGTTAGTGAAGTATTGTAGTGTCTGCCAGCACAGGATTTTGGAAATTTGGGATCTCAGGAAAAAGACGGGCATATCCAATTATGGCCATGTTTACCATTGAAAGGCATGCCTTGAAAGCCTGCTGTAGGAGGAATAAGGTCTGCCATTGAGCAGAAAACAAGGCCTGCTGTTAAATACCGTATGTGTGGCTGGGCTTCCACGTGCCCCTGACCTGAGAGACCTGCCCAGGCATGCCCAAACATGCCTGGCCTGAGACCTGCCTAGAGATTGATGACGCCATACTGGGTAGTGACACAGGAGCCAATGAGGAAGAGCAGCAGTAGCCTGCAGTTCGGGAGCCAATGGGACTCTGGGTGGAGGTTATAAAGGGAACCCCCTCTTTTTGAAATAAATGAGTCTGCTTTTGCCTCTTACCAGACTCCCGGAAACTGGGTCTTGATTCTGCGCCAGCTCATCCCCGTCCCCAAGAGTCCTGGGCATGGGCCCCGGACAACAAGTAGAGACAGAAGGTGTAGACCTCTTTAGGCATAGGTCCTTGGGGCAATTTGTCAGGATTCCAGCCGGCCAGCCAAACAGCATACACAGGAACAGGTATCAGCAGCCATGGGGAACACAACCAACCAGGAAACCAGCAGCAGTTAGGGGGAGCACCAGTAGGGACAGCGAAAGCAGCAGAGGCGCTCAGACCCCTGTTTGGGGCCTCAGTCCCAACCTGACCTTGATCTTCATCAGTGAAGGCAGCAGAAGGAAGTCTCCAAGTGTTGCCTGGAGTCTTTCCAAGTGATGCAGCAATAAGAGTAAAAAGCAATGCCTCTCTGTCTTTCAGCTTCCTTTTATACCCTCCTAAGAGTCTGCGCAAAGACGTTTTCCAATTGGCCAACTGTAGAGAGCTGCGACGTGCCGCACCCTAAAAATGGCGCCGGTTTCCGCCTTCCACCAGCCCGATGGTGAGTGCTCTCTGTGGTAAACAAGTCCATATTTGGCTAAGACCACTGATCTGGCTTGCTTTCGCATACGTGGGCCTCTAAGATAGCACCACGTGGCTTTACTTGATTGGCTGTTCATATAGTATTTAGCCTGTGGGTTGGGTCTGCCTGGGCATTCGGAAGACTGTTTTCAAGGGATCTGAGTAAACTGCTTGAGAAGAGCTTTTGCGAGTTGCGTCATCCTTGCTGGTTGAGGGGGACGTGACAAGTGGTGGCCCGTACGGGGAACCAGAAAAGACTCAGAACTCCTGCAGTCAGGGGCAGTGCATTGGTAAGTTCCCGGGGTAAATTGGGACAATAAAGTTTCGCGGAAATAACGAACAAAAGGTAAAGCTTCGCGGAAATAGCGAACAAAAGGTAAAGCTTCGCGGGAAAACTGCGAACCGAAAGTAAATTTTTAATCATGGGATTGTCTCAGTCACATCCAATTTTTCTGGCTCTTCAGGAGCTACTTTTAGCTAGGAATTTGAAACTTAAGAAGTCTACCCTAGAGAGATTTTTGAATGAATGCGACTCCGTGGCTCTGTGGTTTGCGGTGTCCAGGAATCTTACGGTATCCTGCTGGCACAAATTAGGCAGAGACTTGGATTTTGCTTGGGAGCAAGGTACTCTGAAGCATGGAGTAAGACCTATTTGGAAGATGGTGAGGAGTTGTTTAGAAGATCAGAGATGCTGTAACGCAATCAAGGAGGGAGAATCAGCCTTGGAACTGCTGCAAGGGGAAAGATCTGAGCAGGCAGACAGTGAAAAGGGAAGTAACAAAGGTGAAAGATCTGAGCAGGCAGACAGTGAAAAGGGAAGCAAAAAGAAGGTCCCTCTCTATCCTGATCTTAGAGATTTTAGAGATTTTGAGGACTCAGAGGGCACGGATTCTGAAGGGGAGCTACACGCTCTAATAGAACAGTTGGAGAGGACTGCTATTAGAAAAAGGGAAAAGGAAAAGGTAAAAGAGAAAGACACGTTGGCAGCAGTCGGTGTGGGTGAAGCCGTTGCCACGGTGCCTTCAACTCCCCCTCCATACCCAGAAGCTGTTCAGATAGATCAGCCTGTTCAGTCCCTGAAAGTAGGGAGATCTTTCTGCCCGGGGATGTGGACACAAGTAAGAACAGAATTACAGTTTGCCTATCCGGTATACCAAGACCCACAAGGGAACAGGTACGAGGAACCACTTGATTTTAAAGTAGTTAAATCCCTTGCAGAGTCGGTTCGTACCTATGGCATTACCGCTTCTTTTACATTGGCTCAAGTAGAAGCATTAAGCAGACATTGTATGACTCCGAGTGGTTGGAGTGGCCTGGCCCGCGCCTGCTTAAGTCCAGGGCAATACTTAGACTGGAAAGCTTTCTTGATTGAGTATGCCACTGAGCAAGCAGCCATTAATCAGAGAAATGGAAATCCAGCCTGGGATAGAGATATGCTGCTTGGGCAGGGGAGATTTGCCAACCAGCAGACAGGATATCCCAATCAGGTTTATGAACAAATAAACCAGACAGCTATCAAGGCTTGGAAATCCCTTCCTAACAAAGGGGAGGTGAGTGGGAACTTAACTAAGATTCTACAGGGCCCCATGGAGCCCTTTTCAGACTTTGTGGCACGATTGGTGGAAGTGGCAGGGAAGATTTTTGGTGACCCAGATGCTGCTATGCCACTAATAAAGCAGTTGGTCTATGAGCAATGTACTAAAGAGTGTAGAGCCGCTATCACCCCTTACATGAACAAAGGGCTAGAAGCCTGGATGAAAGTGTGTAGAGAACTTGGAGGGCAGCTAACTAATGCTGGTCTTGCTGCCGCAGTAGTACAGTTGACCAGAAAAGGTGGAGGAAGTTCAGGAGTTTGTTTTAAGTGTGGCAAGATGGGACACTTTAAAAGACAGTGCCCCGGGGGAAGAAGTACAGAAAGTACAGGAAGTGTACAATGCCCCAGGCGGCCGGGGTTATGCCCAAAATATAAGAAAGGGAACCATTGGGCTAATGAATGCCGTTCAGTAACAGACATCCATGGCCAGCCTTTGACTCAAGGTTATGGTGGTGCTCGTCCAAAAAACGGACAGCGGGGCCCACGACCCCAGGGCCCACAAATATATGGGGCAGTAGAGAATCAGGACAAAGAACAGAATCAAGAGAGATGGCCAATCCTCTGCCATCCGAGAGACCGTGGAGAGCCACTGCAGGCTCAGCAGGATTGGACCTCTGCTCCACCACCAGACTCATATTAATGCCCCAAATGGGGGTCCAGTTAATTGAAACAGATTTTAAAGGACCCCTTGAACCTGGTACAGTTGGTTTGCTGTTAGGGAGGTCATCATCAGCCTTGAGAGGACTTATTGTCCATCCTGGGGTTATAGATCCAGATTATACAGGAGTGGTTAAGATCATGATAGCCTCCCCCCGTGGTATAACAGCTATCTCTCCTGGAGATAGAATTGCTCAGTTGATCATGTTGCCGAGCTTACATGATCGCTATGCGGCAAGGGATCGAGAGAGAGGAAAAGATGGTTTTGGGTCCACGGGCATGGATCTGACTTTTCTCTCCTTGGATTTGGACCAACGCCCCGTCTTGGAATTAAAAGTTGATGGTAAAAGGATCCTGGGCCTTTTGGATACTGGGGCTGATAGGAGTATCATAGCAAAGAAAGACTGGCCTTCAGGTTGGCCCGTACAAGCCTCTTCTCAAACACTTCAAGGCCTGGGTTATTCTAAGACTCCAGATATGAGTGCAAGATTATTAAAGTGGCAGGACCAAGAAAACCACTCAGGAGAAATGCAGCCATATGTACTTGAGCTCCCTATCTCCCTTTGGGGAAGAGACCTTTTAAAGGATATGGGATTTAAATTGAGTAATGACTATTCTGATTCAGCCCAATGTATGATGCAAGATATGGGATATGCTCCAGGCTTTGGAATAGGAAAATATTTGCAGGGACGGAAAAGTCCCATATCTATGCAGCAAAGACAAAAGAGACAGGGCCTGGTATTTCCTAGGGGCCACTGAGGAGGGCATTCCCATAACTTGGAAGATGGAGGACCTAGTATGGGTTCCTCAGTGGCCACTTTCCTCTGTAAAATTGAGTGCAGCCAAAGAGTTGGTGGATGAACAGATGTCTTTAAAGCATATAAAGCCATCTGTATCTCCCTGGAATACACCTATCTTTGTCATTAAAAAGAAATCTGGAAAATGGAGATTGTTGCATGATCTGCTTGCCATAAATCAACAAATGCAGATCATGGGCCCAGTGCAACGCGGCTTGCTGCTTTTATCATCTTTGCCAGCCTCATGGCCCATTATAGTTATAGATATAAGGGATTGTTTTTTCTCCATCCCTTTGTGTGCCAAAGATAGTGAGAGATTTGCATTTACTGTTCCATCCTGTAACCATGAAGAACCTGATCAGCGGTTTGAATGGGTAGTATTATCTCAGGGCATGGCAAACAGCCCCACTATGTGCCAACTGTATGTGGGGGAAGCCATTGCTCCCTTGAGAAAGAATTTTCCAGATTTGAGATGTGTTCATTATATGGATGATATCTTACTGGCATCTAAGAGTGAGCAAATGTTAGATCGGGCCTACGAAGAATTAGTTCAATTATTAAAAAAGAAAAGGTTGTTTATTGCTCCTGATAAGGTTCAAAAGGAAAATGTGGTTGATTATTTAGGAGCGAAGGTTGGACCTGAAAAGATAATACCTCAAAAGATTGAGATAAGAAAAGATAATTTAAAGACTCTAAATGATTTTCAAAGGTTGTTAGGAGATATCAATTGGGTAAGAGGCTATTTGAAGCTACCAAATTATGAAATAAGACCCCTATATGATATTTTGAAAGGTGATTCAGCACTTAATTCTCCTAGGCAATTAACAGGAGAAGCAAGAAAAGCTTTATGTAAAGTGGAAGAAAGGTTGCAGAGTGCCTTCCTAAAGAGATGGCAGGAAGGACAGCCCATTGCATTGTGCATATTTGCCACCTATGGTCAACCTACAGGATTGCTATGGCAGGACGGACCATTATTATGGACTTATTCGAAGATTTCTCCAAAAAAATCCATAGAACATTATCCCACTGCAGTTGCTGCTTTAGCCTTGAATGGTATCCAACAATGTTTGCAGTCTTTTGGAGTTGTTCCTGCCAGTATAATAGTGCCCTATTCCAGTCATCAAATTAAGATTTTGTGTGGCACTGTAGATGATTGGACAATATTGCAATGTAGCTTTGAAGGAGTGATTGATAACCATTATCCTAAGCATCCATTGCTATCATTTTTTAAGGAGCACCCAGTGATATTCCCTAAGGTTACTTCAGCAGTACCACTTCAAGGGTCACTAAATGTGTTTACTGATGGCTCAAAGACAGGCTGCGGAGCCTATTTGATAGAAAGACAAGAGCCCGTGTTATGTCAATTTCAACCGGGCTCCCCCCAAATAGTAGAGTTGAAAATAGTAATTGAGGTGTTTAAAAGATGTCAATTTGCATTCAATTTGATTTCAGATTCAGTCTATGTGGTCAATGCAGTGAAAGTATTAGAATTAGCAGGTCCTATTAAGAATAGTAGTACTGTATGTGCATTATTACAAGAGTTACAAGTTTTAATCTGGCAAAGAAAAAGGTGTTTTTATATTCAACATATCAGAGCACATACAGGATTACCTGGACCATTAAGTGAGGGTAATGATAAAGTTGATCAATGGACTAGGATGGAATGCATTTTTTGGAGCTAATTCCTGGACCAAGCCAGACAGTTTCACCAATTATTTCATGTAAATGCAAAAACTCTACAGCAAAAATTCCATTTGTCTAGAGCAGATGCTAGACAGGTGGTTTTGGACTGTCCTCAGTGTGTGATTCATCATCATCCTCCCAGTGTGGGAGTGAACCCTAGAGGGTTGATGCCACTCAAAATCTGGCAAATGGATGTTACCCACATTTCGGAGTTTGGAACCTTAAAATATATTCATGTGTCTGTGGATACCTGCTCAGGTATCATACATGCTACACCTATGAGTGGAGAAAAGGCTCGCAATGTCATAGGGCATTGCTTAGAAGCCTGGGCTGCATGGGGAAAACCACAGCAGCTGAAAACGGGCAATGGACCAGCCTATACGGCTCAGTCCTTTGTCTCCTTCTGCAACCAGATGGAGGTACAGCTTAATCACAGATTACCATATAATCCTCAAGGACAAGGAATTGTGGAGAATGCTCATCGCACCTTGAAAGAATGTTTGCAAAAACAGAAAGGGGGGATAAGCCAAGGCCGTACCCCCAAGGAGAGAATGTCTTTAGCCTTATTTACTTTAAATTTTTTCAATTTGGATGCTCAAGGCTGCTCAGCAGTGGACAGACATCAGGATTCCCATGGTCCACCTAAAAGCATGGTGAAGTGGAAGGATATTTTGACAGGCTCTTGGCGAGGGCCTGACCCCGTGCTAACATGGGCGAGAGGGTCTGTTTGTGTTTTTCCTCAGGATCAACAAGATCCAGTGTGGGTGCCTGAACGCCTTGTGAGGAAGATTCGTCATGAAGACCTTCCTAAGGATCCTGGTGATAGTAGCAGTGAGTATGTCAGGAATGACCTAGCCAAGATGGGGGATCCTGTCGATATTCCCAAAGCCGATGCTGGTCAGACATGATGCAACTGTGTTTCCATGCTTACTTAGCAGTAATAGAAGCTTAGGCTTACCCTACCTTCCCTTTGATGATCAGAAAAGCCCTATAGAGGGTAATAGAAATGTCAGCTTGAAGGGTAGTCTGTGCTTTTTAATGAGCTTCAATAGGTCAGATGATACAGAATGCATTAAATTGTCTCAGCAGTCAGCAGATTTTTTACCACAACTGAGATTTGGGGGTAGGGGTAGTGGTTTGTTTTCGGGCAATGGTTCTCACCTTGAAGGATGGTGGCCCACACGAGTCTCTGACCGGGACCCCCCCAGATAGCCACGCTGGGCACCTTTTTGTAGAGGATCCACAGGAGAGGAAGGACCTTTTCCCTGGACTGGATGTCAGGAGCGCAGAGCAGTTTGGGTTCAACAAGATTATTTTTCCTTTAGCCCCATGATTAGTAATATAGTGAATATAGTGAATAAGTCTTGTACAGGAATGCTTGATATATCTACTAGGGATCCTCAGCAGACTGCCACCAATCCTTTTGATTTGTGGCTTTTGTGTGGGGTAAATGGAAGTTGCATGGACTTGGGACCTGTGATTATGCTTGGGGGAGGAATTTATCAAAGAGGTAATTTTTCCCTAGGGTCCGCTACCAAATTGAATCTTTCTAGTGGTAGTGGCTCTGGTACTTGGAATTCTTCATTTCATTCTTACCTCAATAAGACCTTTTCAGCCTCACCAGTGTGTCTCTGGCCTCCTTTTCTGTGGATTGTAAGTAATGGGAGTGCTTCCTTGGGTGAAGAAAAGTTAGTATGCACTCCGGGCATATGTTTTTATGCCCTGTGCTGGAATGCCACAGCCTTTCCTGTGGCTGTGGTGACTAGAATGCCTCGATATGTACCAGTTCCTGTAGAGGCCCCTAATACCATGATGCTATTCAGGCTTAAAAGAGATTTTGGCATCACTGCAGCTATTGTTACTGCCATCACAATTGCTGCTGTGGGGGCTACTGCCTCAGCTATTGCCTTGTCTAGTTCTATACAGACTGCCAATGCCCTGAATAACATCTCAACCACTGTAGCACAGGCATTGGATACCCAGACCTCTATGAATTCTCATCTCAAAGGAGGCCTTACGATAGTTAATCAACGCATAGATTTAATACAAGAACAGATTGATTCTCTTTGTCAACTAGCACAATTGGGGTGTGAGTGGAAAATGCAAGGTTTGTGTGTTACTTCGGTGCAGTACCAAAATTTTACAAAGGCTGCTAATCTGTCTAGACAATTGTCAAAGTTCCTCTTACAGGATTGGTCGACTGAATTTGAAAATTTGATGAGAGAGCTGAGAGCGACAATCGTCCACATCAACTCCACTCGGGTGGATCTGAGTCTGGCTACTGGTTTGACTTCCTGGATACAGACGGCTATGGATCATCTTAAGGAGTGGGCGGGCGTAGGCTCTTTGGTGATACTGATGATACTAGCCTCTCTGTTTTGCCTATGGTGCATCTACAAGATGAGAGCCACACAGAAGCGTAATGCAGCCATGATTATACAGGCCCTTGTCGCCATTGAGGTGGGCCAGTCCCCTCAGGCATGGCTCGCTGCCATGATGCCTTAAATCTTCACTGAGCATAGTCCCTGCCCACTGAGGTATTCGTTCCACGGATATTAGGATCTGGCAAGTCAATGACGGAGTAGACGGGTAAGTCTTGGCCACCTAAGACAGGGCAGCCTGAAGTGGGGAGGCTGACCCAGAGATGGGTAAGAGTTTGAGCATCGCCATCCTACAGGCTCAGGCCCACTGTGAGATCCCCAGATATGGGGATTACGAAGCCTTTCCAGGGACTTCTACCAACTTTAGAAAAAATAAAAAAGGAGGAACTGTAGAGAGCTGCGATGTGCTGCGCCCTAAAGATGGCGCCGGTTTCCGCCTTCCACCAGCCCGATGGTGAGCGCTCTCTGTGGTAAACAAGTCCATATTTGGCTAAGACCGCTGATCTGGCTTGCTTCCGCATACATGGGCCTCTAAGATAGCACCACGTGGCTTTACTTGATTGGATGTTCATATAGTATTTAGCCTGTGGGTTGGGTCTGCCCGGGCATTCGGAAGACTGTTTTCAAGGGACCTGAATAAACTGCTTGAGAAGAGCTTTTGCGAGTTGCGTCATCCTTGCTGGTCGAGGGGGACGCGACAGCCAACATCATGCTGCCCCCCCCAACCCACCCCGTACTTCCTGTTGACCAAGATCATGTATGTATCTAGGTTTCTGATACAGTCTCTTAATCTGGGGCATGAAGATCAACTTTGCTGTGAGCAATCAGCTTATCAGCTTATGGATGAAGTCAGGTGAAACGAGGGGAGTCTCTAGGGACTGAAAAACAAGATTGAAGCCAGGTGAAACAAGCAAAGACTTTATGGCCTGGCATTGTTTTCAACTGCTAAGTGGGCAGAGCCCAAATTAAGCTGAAGCAGGTGGAATAAGGAGCGATCCTATTAAAGGACAAGTGGATGAGCCCAGGTGAGCTGCGTGCTAAGGGCCCCCATACTAGAGAGCTCCGATGCTAGAGAGTCCTGCTGGAGAAAGTGCTGGTGAACTGATGGCCAGATCTCCCTGAGGCAGAAAGAAGCTGGTGAGCAGAGAAAGCCTCAGCAAGACAGCAAAAGGCCAAGGACTAAACCCTGTGGCTCAGCTTTTGCCTAGAGGGGTTTGACCTGTCTGAACAGTTGCCTGAACGAAACTGTGGCCAGCTTTAAAGACTGAGGCAGAGCAGCAGAGTTGCTGATGCGAAGGAAATAAGTTGGCCTACAGAAGGCTGGGGTCTCCCAGAGAAAAGAAAGCCTCAAGCCTTATTTAAGGTGAGACTTTGATAGCCAATTTACCCTGACGAGCCTGCGTCTGAGATATTCCAGAAGAAAGACTGCTAAGTGCATATTAAAGGGACTACCCCCAGACTGGTTTCCTGGTGACCAAGGACCTTCCCCAGAAACTGTATCCTTCTGAAAATAGTTGTAGTAGTTATCCATAAGTTTAGTGGTTGGGTCTTAGGGATTGTAGGAATTTATAGGAATAGTAGTTAAGTAAGTGTATGTGTTATAAGTGAATATAGTTGTTAATAAATAAGTGTTTAATAATTAAAAAGTACGGTTTCACACGTGTTCTTCAAGGAGTCTGTCCATCCAGCAAAAGACATGAAGCATGTTCCTCACACGTGGCAATTTCTGGCTGGCAAAATATCATGTGCTCTTCCATCAGGATGTTTTCATACCCTTCTCACAAGTCTGTTCTTTAGTGGTGAACAAAGCACCCGTACATCCTACACTTGAGACCAAAACAAAAAAGTACATTCATTCAACTCAACAGTGTTTTTTTAAAGGAATCAAAATTTCCACCACACTGTTGGTTCTGGATTTTAAAAGAAAGCAGACTGAGCAAGCCATGGGGAGCAAGCCAGTAAGCAGTATCCCTCCATGACCTCATCAGCTCCTGCCTCCAGGATCCTGAACTGTGTGAGTTCCTGTCCTGATTCCCTTCCATGATGAACAGTGATGTGGAAGTGTAAGCCAAACAAACGCTTTCCTCCCCCAGTTGCTTTGGTTATGATGTTTCAACACAGCAATTGTACTCTAACTAAGACATATGTATCTTCCTGAATCTTGAGTTTAAAATCTGTTCCTTAATCATTTTTTTCATCCCCTTTTATTTCTTTACCTGCAATTTCATTTAGTGGGATGTTGGATAGGTGAGACTAATATTGATTTTAAAATTATTTCATATATTTTTATGAATAATAAAATATATGAGGGAAGGAGAGAGAGAGAGAGAGCGCAGAGAGAGCAACCCAGGGCCCTAAACAAGTTGGGAAGCAAAGTGTTGTACCACCAAGCTGTATCCCTGGTCCTGTGCATTTGTCTTAAAAACAATAACGATGCAACTTTCTGGGATACTTCTATACCTTTATTGTCAACCCTGTGTTAGGTTTTAAAAATTTTCTATTTTTAATTTCTAAAGATACTTTGTCCTCTGATGACTCCTTCCCCACAGTGACTTCTTGTTTCATAGATACACAATTTTCTTGTACTCCTGCACAGTATACTAATAAGAATTTATTTTTTTCTTCTTTCACATGCTAACTTAGTTTTCATTTTTCATGGGTTAGTTTTTAAATTCTGAATCTCAATGCTATAGTTTCCTTTTTTTAAATTTCAAAATTAACGTACAAAATGATGGATTTCATTATGTTATTTCTAAACCTGCTTTGTCCTTCCTCCCCTACCTCCCTCTCTCACCTTCTTTCTACTCTCATACTGGCCTCTAGGTTCCCCCCAAGATTCTCTTCCTACTTCCATCTCTTATCCTCTCCCCCTTCCAAATCCCCTTCTCTCCGTAGCTCCCTTATGCTTCTGTGTCACATGAACTCAATTACCCTCCTTTTTGCTCTGCACCTCCCCAGGTCCCTTTTCTCCTCTAAGTCTCCTTTTTTAGTTTCATCACTCATGTCCCTCCATATACGAAAATTAAAAATTAGTAATCGCCCACAAGAAAATAATGTGGTATTTTCTTTTCCAAGTCGTGCTTGCCTTCCTTGACACAATCCTTTCTAGTTCCATATTTTTTTCTTGCAAATGTCATGATTTTGTTTTTCTTTTGGCTGAATAAAATCCCACTGTAAATATATACACCATTTTCATTATCTGGTCAGCTACTGGTGGCCTAGTAGTTAAACAGTAGCTAAGTAGTCCTTCTTAGCTATGGTACACTGTGTAGGCATAAACATGGATTTTCAAGCATTTCTGTAGTAAGACTTAGACTCCTCTGGGTATATTCCCAAAAGTGATGTAGCAGGTTTATAGGGTAGTTCTTTTTTTTTTTTTTTTTTCTTGTTGAGAAATCTCCATACTGAATTCTACAGTGGCTGTATTGGTTTACACTCCCAACGGCAAGGACTCAAAGTTTCTTTTTCTCCACGTTATCACCAGTATTTGTTTTCTTGCCAACTGGGGCAAGATAGACTCTTAAAGTAATTCTAATTTGCATCTCCCTGATCTCTAAGGAGATCACAAACTTTCGAAAAACATTTATGGGGGTTGATATGTGGGGAGACCCCACACTGGAGAAGTAGGATAGGTGGGATAGGGGGTGGAGGGAGGGAGGGTGGGACTGGGAGTGGTGGAGGGAGGGGGCTGTGACGGAGATGTAAGTTGAATTAATGAATAAATGTTAAAAAATAAAAAGTTATTGGGAAACCTCTGCAATGAAAGACTTTTCCATAATATTAACACATTGTTATAGTAAAAATTTTTTGATTATTTTTTAATATTTGCTGTCCTGGACTCACTCTGTAGACCAGGCTGGCCTTGAACTCACAGAGATCTGCCTGCCTCTGCCTCCCAAGTGCTGGGATTAAAGACATGTGCCACCATGCCCGGTATCACAGTCATTTCTTTTTTTTTTTTTTTATAGTTTTAACTTTTTTTTTTTAATAAGTACTTTATTTTTTTTTCAAGTTACATCTCAGTCGCAAACCCTTCCCTATTCCCCCTTCTTGTCCCACCCTTCCACCCTCTTCCCCCCTCCCCAACAGCTTCTCTTTTCATTCCAACAAATGGTTCTTTCTCTTATAACAGTAAATTCTATACAAAACAGCAGAATTAAATATGCCACATTTGTGAGAGTTAAATGGCCCGGTATACCTTCCCAATGTCCAGTTCATACATATTTGGCCCCTGACTTTAACCTTCTACCTTCTAACCATCTCCATGAGTTTAAAGTTCTATAACTGACTTAGTTTTCATACTAACTTGCATCACTATTATAACCATCTTCTTAGATCTAGAACGCCCTCTTGATTCCTAAACAACTCAAAATTTAGCTATGAGACTCAAGCTGTCTATTCTTCAACCACCTCAGAGAGCTGAGAAGGATAAATATATCTGATTGTATAGGAAGTGCAGGGCCTGCAACTTCCAATACTAAGAAATGACAAACCAGTGACTACCTGGACAGTTCCCATTTTCTCTCCACACATTCCAGCATCAGTCTTCAGCCTTTTGGTCCTGTTTCTCTGACAGACATTTATTGTAGAGCAGGGATTGTGAAGGACTAACCTACCCTGTCTTGGCAGAGCTAGGCTGTCAACTTCCCTGCTACCAAGTTTTGTCCTTTTTGGACAGCAGTCTGTCTGCAGTTGAAGCAAGGAGTTTTTACATGTCAAGAGATAGGCTTGCCACTAATTCAACCATCTCACATTGGAGATTCTTCGATGCTTTTCTTCTACTTGGAGTAGAATAGGGGGTGTTGTCAGGAGCTGATATGTCACGATATCAAAAAAAAATCTTAATTTAAGACCACATCTTTGAATGCCATATTCTGCAGATCTCTTGGGGTTTTTGAAGATGCCCTATCTATCTCTTGTATTTAGATAAGCAAATGTTGCTTGTCTCTTAACAACTTGATTACTGAGTAGCTTAGAGAATATCTGTGATAGACTGTCTTAGTAGCTAACAAGGTGACATGCATACATGCATAGGAGTTTGTTTTTCTTAACTATCCTAAACAGTTTAAGACGGTTGGTATCAAGAGGCCAGAACTTCACATTTCATTTTTACGTATCTCTAAGTACGATACCATTAGGAAGCGTTACCTTAAATTTTGTATCAATATACAAAGATCTATTCAAATGTGGGAAATATACTCTTAATTTTGTATCAATATACAAAGATCAATGCCTATGCGGCCCAATACAATCTTAATATTGCGTCCAGGGTATTCCTTCTTTCCCTTTTCTGTATCCTGCTTTATCTCCTATGTAGGAATGCACGGACGAGAGAAAAATCGAGACACAGCACAGGAAGGATCAAGAAGAAAGGTCACATTATTGAATATGCCCTTATACCCTTGTATATTGATAAAAAATTAATAGTATATTTGGCTAAAGTGGTATTGACCATTGTTTATTGTGCAAAAATAAGATTGTATTGGTCTACGTCAGTATTGATATTTGTATATTGATACAAAACTAAGATTATAGTTGGCCACAATGGTATTGACCCTTGTATATGGACACAGTCATTTCTACATGCAATTTATTCTACTTATAGACTCTAATAATAATTTTTTTTCAAATGTCAACCTCCTACATTTTGCACTGAGTGTGATGTCAAGTAAACACTTTCATAATAAAAATATGTTGAGATTATTAAAAATATATTGGCCTCCTGCTTGTCTTTTGAGAACTGTCTATTTAGTTCGTTAATCTACTTACTGACTAGAAGAAATTTTTTGTTTGTTATTTCTCGTGGTCATTTGGATTCAGGTTCTTCATGTTTTTCTAGACTCTTGGGGTATATCATTAGATTATTTAATTGCAGTCTCTCTCTCTTCAATGTGAGTGCTCATAGCTATAAGTGTGTAGTTTTCCTCACATACAATTGTTAAGCTGGTTCAGCTGGGTTGAAGTATGAACATCTCTGTAATATCATCTGCCCTGCCTGTCTTTGAGTGCTAGGGATGAAGCTACACCAAGTAAGTAGGCTCAGATCTTTCAGAACTGAAAACAAAACAGCTTTGGTGCCTTGCTATTAGCACTGCCTCTTGGTCTTTTAAGTTACCTTCTGAAATTGCAGGGTCGTTAAGGAAGGCTGGTCAAAAGTTCTGAGATCTGTTTATAGCAGGATCTGATTTCATCTTAGACTCTATGTTAAAAGCTGTCATATGTATACGAGTGAAGTTTGCAAAGCTTAGTGAAAATACTTTATATAACTTTTCATGGGGGAGGGGAACGGATTCATCCCCATTTTGTTTATGGAGTTTCCTCTCGCATCCCTTCCTCGGCCTGCCCTTTTTAAATAGGGCGCCATGACCTAGACGCCCAGAGCCATACATGCATTTAGCAGTGTTCACATGGCATCATGTGCATAGCAGCAGGGCCCCTCACCTCTGTCATGTCACCAGACACCAGAAACCTTCAATATAATTACAGCCCATGTGACAGTTGCACACCCATTACTTTCCACAGGTATAATCAGGGACTCGTTGTGCCACTCTAATTAAAATGCTGTTAGTGTCTCAATTATCAGCTCTCTTCTAAAGGGCTTTTATTACATAACTGTGAAAGCTTGCTTCAGGCTGGGGTTTAACATGTTCATATCAATGTTGGACAGGTGTTAGGGAATTAGAAAAACAGTGGGTACATGTAGTTCTGTCTTACACCCACATTGGAGCCCTCCAGAACATCTGATGACTAATGGAAGATATATAGACATGGTATGCATTTGGGAAGATCTATTTGGACTGTCTTGAAGAATTATGCCCTGGAGATCAAAGAGGACCTTTTAAGTTGGTTTCATATTTAAGAAATAGACTATAACTGGAAGTCACCTGTAGCCATTTTGGCAGGAACACTCTCTCTCTCTCTCTCTCTCTCTCTCTCTCTCTCTCTCTCTCT
>CAJQZJ010000067.1:1604975-1653382 GCA_907164525.1 Lophiomys imhausi
CTCTCTCTCTCTCTCTCTCTCTCTCTCTCTCTCTCTCTCTCTCTGTCTCTCCCCCCCACCCCCACCCCGGTGCAAACAATCATATTCTGAGAAAAAAGTGCTCTGGAATAGACTTATTGGTAAAACTCAGTGATTCCTTGGGTGGATCAAGGCTAGGATTTGCAGGCTTTTCACGGTCAAAAAGATCTGGGCCTCTTGAAGGGTGAGAGAGAGCAATCAAAGTTGGTGTTTTGAGGCTCACATATTGTGGCACATGCCTGGAATCTCGGCACTGGCAAGGCAGGAGAACTACTCCAAATTTGAGTCCAGCTTGGTCTGTCTAGCAACTTCCAGGAAGTCCTTTTGAGAGCTTGAGAAGAGAGCAGGGTGTCCAATATATGGAGAGTGACTTGTGGAAAGAAAATAATAAGCCTGAGCTGGAGACTAAATACATGCTAAGCCAGCCTTGTATCTCAGAGAGTGATAGAAGGTGATCCCTTCTGAAACGACTTGGAGGAGCGGCTGTCCAATGGCAACGAGTCGAGCGATTCATTGAGGGCTGGTGCAACAAGGAGCTGAAATTTCTGCTTTATTATTAAAAAAAAATAAGTTAAAATCATCACACATGGTTGGTGGTTATAGTAGTGGATAGGAAAACAATAACTTTTCTTTAGGCTACTGTATTGATTAACAGTTATAAAAGCAAAGCTCTTGGGCTGGAGAGGTGGCTCAGCGGTTAAGAGCACTGGCTGTTCTTCCAAAGGATGCCGGTTCAAATACCAGCACCCACATGGGAGTTCATAGCTGTCTGTAACTGCTGGGCATGGTTTCGCACGCCTTTGATCCCAGCACACGGAGGCAGAGGCTACACAGAGAAACCCTGTCTCAAAAAAAAAAAAAAAAACCCAAAGAACAAACCAACAAAAAAAGAACAAAGCTCTTTATCCATCAATGGCCACGTTCAGTTTCAAGGAACTGATTAGAATTGTTTACAAGATTTCATCCCTGCAAAATGAAATATTATTATTATATTCTATCTATCTATCTATCTATCTATCTATCTATCTATCTATCTATCTTCCTTCCTTCCTACCTTCCTTTCTTTCTTTCTTTTGGAATCCCTTGAGAATTTTCCAACTTTTTTTTTGTATCTGGAGAACAAAATATCTTGGCATAAAACAATGTCAAGGTTGAGGCAGGTAAGCATAGGGGTAACTTTGCCACCTGAGACTCCATTTGGCTATACACACACATTCCTCTTCTACAACGTACTTTGCAGCCTACTCTGTGACCAGCATGTACTATGTACACACGTCCTCCCCTAACAATGCATCTAGGACCCTTACCTGAAATGACCTGCATTCACTTCCCACTTACAACAATGGAATGTTTCTCCATCCTAAAACCATCAAGAATGCTTTTTTTTTGTGGATAGTTCCTATTCAAACCCTCCCCAGAACAGTCTGAGTAGGGAGGGTAGGGTGCTCATCCAACCTACTCTGGGCTTGGATACATCACAGTAAGGCCAATAGTATCCTATGAGTGAATTTTTAGGAAACAAGAACCCTGTTTGCCATCTTATGCCTATCTTATACAGAAGTGATTAAAGTCAAACGCATTGTGGGAAAGAACACTCAGTGGAAAAAAAAAAAGTCTAGTATAATCAAGTCTGTCAGCTAAAATGGATAACCAAACTGCCAAGCCCCCTATTATCCAAGATCGTCGTTCTCCTAGAGCTCACAAAACAATGTCCCAATAACCTGTCCCCCACGAATGCTTTCACTCAGTTGGCCTCTGCTCTTTGACCCAGTCCTTGAGCTGTATTAATGCTTTGCTTCCAATTAAAGTTTCCTTACTCCCTTCAATCTGTGTGCATCTTCATTTTAATTCTTTGAATATGACAACAAGAACCTGGAAACATTGGGTCCAGACAGGACCACTGGTCACAAGCTTACAAAGGATGAGTCTCCTTACAGTGTTCTCCCTAAAGATTAGTACTGGAGGACGATGGGGAAAGGAATGGAGAGGGGGTGGTGGATAAAAGCAAAGTATAAACACACACACACACACACACACACACACACACACACACACACAGACACACACAGACACACACACAGACATAAACACACACACAGACATACACACACACACAGACACACACACACATACACACACACACACACTATAATGAAACCCATTACTTTATCACTTACATAAAAAGTTAATTTTAAAAAAATGTTTAAAAAATGACCTTAGAAGTGGGACCAATCTTTAATGTTAGAGTTTTAGGGCCCTAGGAATTAGCTGAAGGTAAATAACATTTTGTTCATGAACAGTGCCCCATAAATCACATGCATGGAAACTGCCAAGGTCTGTATATTTAGAGGCTGGTTCCACTCAAGAGGTGTATTTATAATTTCCTTAACACCTTTCTGCCTTTCATGTGCACAGCTGTATGCAAATATCAGCCATGATAGGAAGGCCTGCAGGTTTTCCTAACCACCTGCAGGTTTTCCTAACCACCGCGACAAATGTGGACCTTGAGAACTTCTTGCATTAAAATTTCTGTGGACTCTGTGCACTTCAGCTTCATTTGGCCTCTTCCTCTGGAAAAAGTTAAAATAATAAAAAAGTTTAAATCATATTTTACTATTACAGATAAAGATATTAATATTATATGATAGGACAATTTTTTCCTTTGACTTAAAAGTTCATGTCTTTTAAGTTCAAGAGAAATTAAAACTTTTTTATGATTGACTCAATATTTATTTTTTAAAAATTATATTCTCCCTAACATTTTTTAATTGAAAAATTTTCATTATGTGAATTTCACATCATGCACCCTGTTGCCTCTCATCTCCCACCTCCCCTCAGACCCACCCTCCACCCTTGCAATCTGTCCCAGCATAAAAAATAAAATCTCATTGTGGAAGCTGCAGTGTGTCTCAGTGTGTCCCACAATATTCCCTTCTGTCCACACACTTTGCTCGCAAATGTTCGTTAAAATGACTCCTTGGTCTGGTACGAGGCCCCTGGTTTCTGCTACTCCATCAGTACTGGAGCCTCACTGGAACTCCTCTCAGATATTCTGTTACTGTCCTGTGTCTTGGAGATCCTGCACTCCTGGGTTGTGGAATTGACCTCTTCTTGCACTCCAGCAGTTCATCCATGGGGTAGATGTTTGGGTGGGCCAACTCAAAGCCCTGGTTCTGGACCTGAAACCCCCACTTGCAGGGCCACTTTTACTATGGAAAGGTGCAGGGCCTGCTCTCCCTAGTGCTGCAGCATGTGAGGGGCAGGGGCAGCTCTCCTGCTCTTGTGACCCCCATCTGGGCCAGATCTCCTGTCAGCCAATGGTGGTGAGGGCAAAAGGGAGGGGAGGGCATCTCTCCCTAGCCAACACCACCACATAGCAGACAGAAGGCAGGGCTGGCTCTCCCACACTCACTCTATCAGGGCTGGCTCACCTATGACCCCCACATCCAGGGCCAGGCATAGTTCTTCTAGTTTCTGGCTTCTTTCCTGTCCTGGAAGCCCATCTGGTTCTTGCCTGCTACTGGTCTGGTGGTCATCATAGGCTACTCCACAGGCGCCAATGTTGTGTTGGTATCCAGCTTGCTTTTTTTTCCAGGAATGTTAGGCTACTATTCATTCAGATGTTCATAGGTCAGAACACTGAATGTAGCCTCTTTCCTTATAACACATGTGTTTTGTGAATAGTTAGGCTTTGCTATTACTTAACCAAAAGTATCCAGAGTAGTGACTTCTTTTATAACAAATATTGACTATTTCTCTGCCTGTCTCTTATGAACTTCTGTTCTTACTTGTTTTTCAGATTATTGTTTTTGAGACAGGATTGTGCTGTATATGCCTGGTTGGTCTTGAACTTTTTCACACACCCTTCTTCCCCAATGCACTTGGCAGCCTACCACTCTTGCCTGCTTGTACACATCCTCCCCTGATAATGTACCTTGAAGGCTAGCACCCTCACCTGCAATCAGCTGCACACGCATCCCATGTAGAACAATGGGATAAGTTTCTCTTCTTCTAAAAGCCATCAAGAATTCTTCTTTGGTGGAGAGTTTCTATTTAAACACATACAAATCTAGGTGTGGAAGGCAGGTGGGTAATCCACCCTAGACTAGTGTCTCCACCTTTCAAGCATGGGGGTTACAGGTATTTATTTATTTATTTAAAACTTTTTTTTTTAAAGATTTATTTATTATGTATACAGTGTTCTGTCTGCAGGTATATCTGCAGGCCAGAAGAGGGCACCAGATTTCATTATGGATGGTTGTGAGCCACCATGTGGTTGCTGGGAATTGAACTCATGACCTTTGGAAGAGCAGCCAGTGCTCTTAACCGCTGAGCCATCTCTCCAGCCCTACAGGTATTTATTAAGGAATTTTTTTTTAAAAGACAAGCTCTTTCTATATATGGTGTATGCTGGTCTGGGACTTATATGTACCTTGGCCTGCCTTGAACTCATGGCAATCCTCTTGCTTCAACCTCCCAAGTTCTGGGATTATAGGCATGACCCCCCCACACACACCTGGTTTGAATCTCTACTGTATTGATGCTCAAAGATGGTCCAGAGACCAGGCAGGTGGGCTCCCTCTGAAGCTTGTTGGAAATGCAGTATTATAGACTTCAGCTGATGTTAAACAAGAACGTGCCTTTCAACAAATGCCAGCATGATTCATGTGCCCATGTCCCCGAAGCACAGCACACCTGCAGTTCTGACCAGGTTGTCCAACACAGGAAACATTGAAGGGCTGTGTTACTAACTCTCATGTCATTGACAGTTGGTTCTCACCCCTCTATACTGGTGATGAACTCAGTTCCTTTCATCCAACTGACTTCAACTTGGTCTAGACTTTGGAATCCCATGGGGGAACTTACAAACCTAGGCTCCATCCCCTGGAGATTCTGGTCTAGTGTGGGGTCAAGGCTTTCTACTTCCAGGAGGTGGTAATATGTAGCTAGAAGAGAGAACTGTGGTGAATACAAATACACCACCCACCCCATAATGAAACCCATTACATGGTATACTTACATAAAAGGTTCATTTTAAAAATATTATTTAAAAAAGAGAGTGGCAATAGAGGTGCAACAACATTTTAATATTAAGAGTTTTAGGTCCCCAGGGATTAGCTGAAGGTAACAATATTTTGTGCATGGACAGTGTTCCACTTGAGACCTGTCCCCTGGTTTTGAGCATGTTGGCCTCTGTGCTGGTTAGTTTTTTTGTTTTGTTTTGTTTTGTTTTTGTTTTTGCTTTTTTCCCCAACTTGACACAAGCTAGAGTCATGTTTCAAAGGAAACCTCAACTGAGAAAATGCTTCCATCAAATTCTCCTGTAGGCAAACGTGGGGGCATTTTTCTTGATTAGTAATTGATGTGGAGAGGCCTAGCCTAAAGTGGGTGGTACCACCCCTGGGCAGGTGGTCAAGGGTTGTATGAGAAAGCAGGCTGAGCAAGCCAGTAAGCAGAGTTCCTCTGTGACCTTCATTTCACTTCCTGCCTCTGGGGTCCTGCCTTGATGGACTGCCATCTGGAAATGTAAGTAAAAAAAAAAAAAAACAAAAAACCTGTTCCCTCCCTACTCGCTTTTGGTTATGGCTTTGTCACAGCAATAGAAAGCAAGTTAGTGTGGTTTCTCTCCTGGCAAATTTTATGTGGACTTGACACGAGCTAGTGATCTGAGAGGAGGAAGACTCAACTGAGAATATGTCTCCATAAGACCGGGGTGTAGGCAAGCCTGTAAAGCATTGTCTTAATTAGTGATCGATGGGGGAGTGTCCCTCCTATTGTGGGTGGGGCCATCCCTCGGCTGGTGATCTGAGTTCTACCAGAAAGCAGGCTGAGCAAGCCATGAGGAGCAAGCCAGTGAGCAGCACCCCTCCAAGCCTCTGCATCAGCTCTTGCCTACAGGTTCGTGCTCTGCTTGAGTTCCTCTCCTGACTTCCTTCAGTGATGAACAGTTGTTTGGTAGCATAAGCCCAATACACCTTTTCTTTCCTCCCCAGGCTTTGGTCATGGTGTTTCATCGCAGGAACGATACCCTTAACTAGGATAACCTCTTTTCTCTGTGTACCCTAACTTTAGACAGAGGAAACACAGGTACAACTCAGAACAAGTTTCTCACTTGGAGTCTGACTTTTAAGTGAGGGTTGGAGAGATGATTGTGGTTAAGAGCGAGTACTGCTCTTGCTGATAACCAAAAAGTTCGGTTCCCAGCATCCACACCATTTCCTCTGACAACCACTTGTAACTACAGCTCTTTCAGATATGCCGCCCTCTTCTGACTTCTGCAGGTACTGCATCCATAGATGCAGAAACCGCCCCCTGCAATGATGTACACATTTACATAACTGAAAAAGAAATTAAAAACACTTCTTTAAAAAAAGAAAGTGTTGCCGGGCAGTGGTGGCGCACGCCTTTAATCTCAGCGCTTGGGAGGCAGAGGCAGGTGGATCTCTGCAAGTTCGAGGCCAGCCTGGTCTACAAAGTGAGTCCAGGACAGCCAGGGTTACACAGAGAAACCCTGTCTCGAAAAACCAAAAGAAAAAAAAAGAAAGTGTCCTAATATTTCATCTCTGAAATATTGCCTCCCATCATTTCACAAGTCCTTGTCATTTCATTCTGCATTCACTGTCAGGCCTTCAATTTTCACAGTGATTGTAGTCACTATTCACACTTTACAGACAAAGAAACGAAGGCTTAGAAAGATTAGATGTGGCAAAGGTTATCCTATTTCTAATTCTGATGTGTGTTCCATTCCCTGACAAACTGGCCACCTTCCCATATCAAGCTTCCTTTTAAGACAATAAAACTTGCTAGGAATGGTGTGCCGGTATATCATTTACTGCTCCCGGCCTAATCCCAGACTTACTTACTCATGTTCTCAGACTTATTAGGAAAGGAAATAAAGTACAGGGGACTATTGGGTTCTGATAACAGAACCGGGGCTAGTTCTAATCCACTAATGCTTGCAAATTGTGATGGATGTTTTCCATAGTGCATAGCTGATTTTAAAAAATGACTAACGTTCAACTCTCCCCAGGTGCCCTGTTCAGGGACTGGAGAGTATCAGGTAAGAATAGTCTCTGTTCTCCAAAGGGCAAAATGAAGACAGAGTAGGAATTTTAATATTACTGTGCATGACAGCAAATATAGGCAGGTGCTTTGCTGTGTGATAAGACAAAGGTCAGAGGACGGAGGAAAGAGGAACAAGGGAGAAGGGACTTACGGAGGCATCTGTGTAGAAGAAAGGTTAAGGATGAATGGAGGTTGGACTGCTAGACAAGTCAGAGCTGGGATACTGCAGAGGACTCACTGGAAAGCTGGGGCCATGCAAGCCGAATTGCCCACCTGCTGTCTTCCTGGTTGAATGCTCCTAGTCTGTGGCCTGAGAATAGTAGACTTTGAATTCTAAACACATGCAGCTCCAGCCCAGCTCAGTGCTATCACAGAGCGACCTGTGTCTGCCGAAGCAAAATCAATCAGATGCAAAAGGTTATTTACGCAAGGGATAGCTTCCTGCCTCAGGCAGTCGTGGGCTCCTTTCAAGGTGGCCAGAGCATGAGGCTTAGAGTTTGAACCTGGAGAAGTTGAAAGCCAAGTGCTTATTTAAATATTGATCAGGCTCAGCGCTTGAGAGAGGGCAAGAAAACGGGTGGCTAGTGGATTACATGTCTTCCTCCACAACCGTGCTGACAGCTTTAGTGACGTCGTTCCTGTTTGCTTCTTTTTAGTGTGGAAGAGCCTTGGGGTAATGTCTTATAATACCTGTTCCTCTTCCCACAGGTCCTTGCTTTTTTTTCTAGCTATATATGACAGAATCAGTGGAAGAAACAAAAGGACAATAGCAACAAAGGGATCAACAATGAAGGCTTCTGTTAGGAACTTTCCAGCTAAACAGCTTGGAAACTGTTTTTGTCTGGTGTGTTGATTCACTTAATCTCCAGCTGACATTTTCACATCGAAAATATTGATGTTTGAAGAGTATTATTGCCTCTATCTATCTATCTATCTATCCATCCATCCATCCACCCACCCACCCACCCACCCACCCACCCACCCATCCATCCATCAATCATCTCCCGGACCTTGAAGTTCTTCAGTGGAGAGGGCTCTTTTTTGGGGACTAAGGCTCTTTGGTGTGAGATCAGTTGGTAAGAGTGCAAGTGTCAATAATGCAAGGCCAATGTCAGCTCCTTTATAAAGACGGAAGGGTAACGTTTGCCCTAGGACAGGGCTAGGGACCTCAGTCCCACTTGCTATCCTGTCATTCCTCGGTCTCTGTTTAAACAGGGTTCGTTAGGATAAAAGAACCGGGACTAGTTCTAATCCATTAATGCTCGCAAATTGTGATGGATGTTTTCCACAGTGCATAGTGCACACTCGTTAGGAGTGTGCCCCGGGACATCTGGCAGTGATGGTTAAGGAGAAGCCATCTCTCCTGTTCATGTAGATAGATGTCTCATCTTCTTGAGAAAAAGAGAGCCAATATACAGGGTAATTTCAGAACACTAGATGCGTAATTTTATCTTTAAAGCTGCAATGATCATAAGCTTATTTTATGGTGAGCTGTACAATGAAGAGACTTTTCGCCTTGGAGTTGAATCAATGCTAAGTGACAAGGTGCTGCACAATCAGAGGGTCCCTTCAGATTGTTGGGCGTTGTAAGTAGATACAGCTTTCTAAAAAAAAAATTAAAAAAAACTTTTTTTGACGCTTTATAGACACCTGTGTGCATAAACACATAAGGAATCTAGCTTGCAAAGCTTTGGGCCTGAGGAACATCCATCATTCTCACGAATTAAGAGAGTGTCTGCTGCTTTTAAAATAGTATTTCCTATTGTAACAGACCGGGGCACTATTATGTCCCGGGTGTGGTGGCTTTGGGCAGAGGACAACCCGAGCCTCCCTCGGGCCTGGCACTGCTCCCTTTAGGAGCCGACAGGCCAGCTCCTTCCTCCGGCGCCACCAGGGCGTGGAGGCCCCCGGGGCAAGCGGGCGCCGCCGCTAGGGTGCAACCCTGCCGTGGCCCGGCAGGTCCAGCTCCGTGTCCGCCGCGGGAGGAAAGCCGAGGCGACCGGCCGCCGCCCCGCGGAGGGAGGGGGCGGCGGAGCCGGAGCAGCTTCAGGTTTCCTCCAGGAGCCGGTGGCGGGCGCGGCCATGTGATGAGGCGGCGGCGAGCCCCGCGAGCCGGAGGTGGGCAGGCGGGGACCCGGGGGCGCGGGGGCGGCCCCAGCTGCGGGCGCGGCGGGCGAGCCGGGAGCGGCGGCTCCGCCCCTCGGCGCGGCCAGCGGGGCGGAGGGGCGTGGGCATCTGGGGGATCGGCTTCCCCGCTCCGGGCGACGCAGGCCGGCGGCGGGTCGCCCTCGGCAGGCCGCGGGGACAGCGCCTGGCCAGGGCTCCGGGCGCTCCGGAGTTACAGCTGCAGGTAAAAAGGTTGGTTACGGGAGCCATCCCTCTCGTCTCCCCGCAGCCCCGGGCGAAGTTTGCCCACCTGAGTTCTCAGGGGGACAAAGTTTTCTCTAGGGTCTCCGAGGACGCAGGAGTCCTCAGAGGTAGAGAAAGGTTGCACCCCGCAGGCTGGGCAGCTGGAGGGATGGGGCGCCGCCTCCTGGTACCTGGGGGACGGCAACAAGTGCGTGGCGCTGCAGGGTCGGAGGCGGCCGCTGCGGAGCGCACCAGGAGGAGGTGGAGGCCATCCCTCACCCACTAGGGCACCCGGGGGTGGGAGGGTGCGGAGGGTGACGGAGCTCAACCTCGGCTGGTCCCGAGCGGTGGAAATCAATGGCATGCGGCCGGAGGAGTAGGGAGAACCTCGAGAGGCAGGGTTCCATCTGTGCTTCTGGCCGGCGTTCAGGTGCCTGGGGGACCCCAGACTGCCGGTCAATCAGTGTCAAGTTCAGGACATTTATTTCTTGTGAAAACGTTTGCTGAGTTTGATAAAGCATCTACCGTGCTTTCGTTTGGGAGGGGCCCTTAGGATTCCGTGGGAATCCGTGCACTTGTGTCACTTTTTTTTTTTTTTTTTGCTGGAATACTCTAGTGTGGGTGGAAGGGGTCACAGGTGGAGAAGACATTCTCGCTTGTTGTGAGCCCTGTGGCCACTGGGTGTTCAGACCACCCAGGAAACCCAGCTCTGGTTTCCCAGACACCAGTTAGGTTTCTAAGGGAGACTTCACTTTAGGAGCCCACAGCGCCTGCCTATTGGTTGCAGCTGGGTGGGCCGGGGGCGGGGGAGGGCAACATCTGTGTTTGCCAACCTCTGGCTCCCCGACCCTTGCTGGAGTTCCAATCTCTACACACTCCAAGTTGTGGAGATTGACCGATTGATTCTGCACCAAGTAGTCAAGAAATACAGTTATAAAGAACGGATCCACTGCTTTTCCGCACTTTTGTCTTCGTCTGTTCCTAGGCCCTGAAATGAAATCCTATTCTCACAGCACAAACGAAATCGAAGGCTTGCCCCAGTTAGGTTCTGTGGGGATCTACTTTGGACACGATAATTCAAGCTCTGATAACCTACTGGGAAGCCTTCCATACCTCTGTCTTGGATTTTTATGTGAATGTTAAAAACAAATAGGTATTTGTCTGATCTTCATGAATAGTAGAGCTAACTAACGCCTTTGGAGTATTTGAAGGAAGAGATTATTGCAAGAGCCTTTTGCAGAATTGTACTCTGAGAGCATTTCGATGTTATTTTCCGATGTAGACTTTGTAGGTGATTATGTGTAATTATTTTGATTATAGAACTTGGATAGTATTGTACCCAATAGTTAGTGGTTAGGGAAACTGAGGCGCAGAACTAGTATGGGACTCCTGGGCGTGTCCTGGTTAATGTGACCTGAGCCTGGAGAACAGAGAATCAGTGTTTGCTCTGCTTTTGACTGTTTCTCCCTTATCAAGGCTGCTCAGCGGGGGCCAATGGTGAGCAGTTTCTTTAACAGGTGTGTTGCGGGGACTTTCCTCTGAAGTGCCAGGCTGCCTCTAAGCAGTTAAGAAACACTTAAAGGCACAGAAGGAAATCAGAGTGAGTAACGAAAGTTCTGTGAAATTTCACTAGCCCTGATAGGGTTTCACTACGTGGTTTTGTTTTGTTTTTGATTTTTTTTTTTTTAACCATGGGAGCACTTTGGAAACTTCTGAAATATTTTCTTATTGTGTTCCCATAAGAAACTATTTTTAGCCGGGCGGTGGTGGCGCACGCCTTTAATCCCAGCACTTGGGAGGCAGAGGCAGGCGGATCTTTGTGAGTTCGAGGCCAGCCTGGTCTACAAAGGGAGTCCAGGACAGCCAGAGATATTCAGAGAAACTCTGTCTCGAAAAACCAAAAAAAAAAAAAAAAAAAAAGAAACTATTTTTGTGGGTAAGACTTCCACTGGGCAGGAATTTCAGGTGTGCTTTGATACATGTGGCCCTCTTTCCTTTAGTCTGCCATGAGAGAAGAGAAAAAAAACCTAAGTGGGTATTAAAAGGTGGAATGTACTATTACTTTAAGATTAAACGTTTTGCATAAAATTGGTACTTTAGGCTCTAACCTAGTTCTGCCAGAGTTTGTGAACAGGTCTTGACTCCCAAGAAAAATAGACCATAAAGTAGGTGTTGGAAACCCCTCCTTTGCTGGTGAATGGCTAGGAGGGAGCCAAATAGAGCCTAAATCCCTCTGAAAGTCCCAGTGGTCTGTAATTTTATTATGCTTTAATGGACTGGGCATATAGGAGAGCTCTGGTCTGTGTAGGGTTTGGTTTTTCATTGTAATTGTACTTGGGTTTCTTTCAGTGGGACCAAGCAGCTCTGGGCTTGTTCCACCCATGCTAGATGAAAAACAGTAGTATATTTGAAACACAGAAACTCAGGGAATTTTGCCATGTTAGAGCTGTCCTGGAAACATTACACCGTCCCATAGGCTTGGGTCTGCCGTCCCGTAGTCTTGGGTCTGAATCTCCTGCCTAGGCCAAGTTGGTCTTAGAGATACTTTTTTTGCTTACCAGGTACAGCTCAGGTCAGGTATGGGGGAGGTTTTAGCCTGGAGAGGGTTGTATTCTGTCATTTCACCCAGTTCTTGAAACTGGGCTCCACTGTTGTTACAATGGTATCGAAAAGATGTTGTCTAAACTGGAAACGTTACATTTTGAAATAAAATTACCTCATGCCTCTTATTCTTTGAAAACTTTCTTCAGTTTTCACTCATTCAACAGGTTCGAGGGGTTGCTGTGTACCCACTACTGCTCTTTGCTTTAATCCCCTGGGTGGTAGACTTCAGGCACAGAGTGACACTTCTATGGCTTTTGTGTTTTTAGGATTGGCCCTACTTTCAGAATGGATTGTTGCTTGCTCCCCAGTCAAGACATCTGGCTGGGGAAATGAGTCCGTGTGGTGCAGTATGTCTTCTTAATGCACTCCCATTTACCCCCAGAAATTTGATCTTAGATACAGCTGTAATTTGCTTATTTGAGCTGTTATTGCTCCTGGATTTCTTCTCCTGGGTAAGCAAGATAATGAAATTTGACATCAGGTCTTTAATAAGAGAGAAAGTGAAAGAAAAAAAAGAAAGATATACTTGAATGTTGGTTATTTATTCCAGTTGGTTTTCAATATGTTTATTAAAAATACATTTTATTAATCTTTAGAGGTTCAGTCTCTTGTTTCGGTCTTCAATTGTTAATAATTTGAGAATTGACTTTGGTAGAAAGTTAACACAAAAATGAGGGTCGTAGAAGAGCAGGAGGGCCACCAAAGCAGGCAGCAGGCAGTCACTGAGGCTTGTTAAGGAGAGACCCTTCCAAGCCCTCAGGTGAGTCACAGCTTACCTCTGGCGAGGAACTGGCTTCTTGAGATTACTGAGCATGAGAAAAATATGTACTTGAAATGTAGCATGTTTCTGTAATCCCATCAAACACGTGTCCAGACATTTCCTTAACTAATAGATAATGGAGGGCTGACGAGGTGGCTCAGAGGGTAAAGGAGCTTGCTACTGAGCCAGGCATTTTGAGTTTGATTCTTGGAATTCATTTGGTGGACCAACTCCTGAAAGTTGCCTTCTGACTTCCACACCCGAGCCAAGGCATAGAAACACACACAGGGGCTGGAGAGATGGCTCAGAGGTTAAGAGCACTGGCTGTTCTTCCAAAGGTCCTGAGTTCGATTCCCAGCAACCACATGGTGGCTCACAACCACCTATAATGAGATCTGGTGCCCGGGCACATATGTAGAGCAAATACTGTATACATAATAAATAAATGTTAAAAAAAGAAACACACACAGAATGAACAAACAAAAAAACAAACATATGAAATACAGATTTAAATCCCAAATATATGACCAAAAGATTTTTTAAAATTGCATTTGTTTGTTTATTTGTGTGTGTGTGCACACATGTGGAGGCCAGTGGGCAGCCTATAGTAGTCAGCTCTTTCTTTCTACCATGTGAGTTCTTACAACTGAATTTAGGTTGTCAGGTTCGGCAGCAAGAGCCCTCATCCACGGAGCCATTTAGTCAGCCCTTGAGATAGGTTGAATACTTTGAAAACAGCTTTTAAATTCATTACACAATATTGGTAATCATTCCCTCAGTGGTTGTGCTTATTCTCCCCTTATTTTTTTTATAATTTAAAGAATTCATATTCCGAGCCGGGCGTGGTAGTGCACGCCTTTAATCCCAGCACTTGGGAGGCAGAGGCAGGCGGATCTCTGTGAGTTTGAGGCCAGCCTGGTGTACAAAGCAAGTCCAGGACAGCCAGGGCTGTTACACAGAGAAACCCTGTCTCAAAAAACCAAAAAAAAAAAAAAAAAGAATTCATATTCCATAAACTCCGGTGAGATGTTTTCAACAGTGAGATGTTTTCAAGTGTGGACTTTGAAGCCACAGTGAGTTAGACAGATCTGTCTTGGCCCTAGCTACGCGATCTCTCTCTACCTCAGGTTTTTCATTTTTGAAATGGAAGCGCCAAGGGCAGGATGTAATCCTCAGTGGTAGAGCACTCTGCCCAGTCTGCATAAGATCCTGAGTTCAATGCCAGTACTGGTTAACAGTGAAATGAACGTAGCGGAGAACTGCTTCGTTGCCTGTGGCTGAGATAAGCTATGGAGTGGTCATTATGTTGAAATGACAAAGAAGAACTTAAAAAGAGCGGTGCTGGTTAGAGGTGGAGCCTAGTGGTAGACAGAGCACATGCTTAGCATGTGAGACCCTGGGCTTGGTCCCCAGCACCCTCCTGCATGCCCGGCTTTAGCAGGCTGGAAAGGTGTCGAGATGTCAGTGTGTGACCCATCCGGGACAAACTGCCCTTGGCTGGGAATCTAAGGCAGACACGGGCCTCTTCATAACCTCCCATCTGCGTGACCTTGGGCAAATAGGAAACCTTTCTGGTCTCTCTTTCTTCATCTAGCAAAACAGAGAGGGATGAGACTCATGGTCCCCCAGACCCTCCCCCAGTTTGAACATTCTATGCAGTCTTGAAATTTAAAAGGGGCAAGAGTCCCAGTCCATTCACCTTTTCTGGCCTCTATCCACAAGAGTGGGAAAGTATGATCTCCAGGCCAGCCTTGTGGCTGCAGCAGCGGCCATAAGCATTTACAGCCGTGGAGCTGAAAGAGTATGGTTATCTTTCTGGACTTAGTCCAGAGACATTGCAGACAAGGAAGTCTGGATCCCACGTGTGTGGGTCAGCTAGCTACCTGGTCCCTTCCTGCTCCCCTTGTGGAATAGTTTGGACTGAAAGGGAATGATAAGCAAGCTGATTGTTGCTTTGATTTCATGGCAAAAATAAATTCTTGGACAACGGAAGCCTCATTAAGGACTTCTAAGACATTTCGCTGGGCTGCGTGGTTCACACGGCCATTTTTTGTTGTATATTTCTGTCTTTCCCAGCAAGTGCTCTGGCTACAGCCTGTCTGTTGCCACCTGGTTCTTTGTCAACTGTTCCTCTTTTTCTTGCTCCACAAACCCCATGGTTTGCTGTATATCCAAATTTTAGAGATTCAGAATGTCCAGGGTTCTTGCTGATGAAACTGTGAGCTGTTTATTTTGAGTCCCTTGCCCCAGAATTTCTAACCTGAGTATTCTATTCACTGGGGCCCTTCCAGATGGATTTGACATTGTTTTAAAAAAGAGGTCACTCCAGCATAAGCTAGATTTGCTGTCTCCCTAGCTGTTAGGTGTTCCTGGCATTCTCTGTTCTACAGTGTCCAGGGAAGGAGCAGTGCCTACTTCCCATGGTGTTCCTTCTATGCTGTTGATGTGTCAGGCATCCTCTGTGGTCTCTTCTTGTGAACATCTGCATCCGCTAGCCATGTTTAGTAATTGCTGTATGCAGTTGGCCATCTGCACTCAAAGGTTTGCTTCCTCGGGATCAGTGAACTGTGGCTTGAAAGAGAATCCTACTTCTAACAGGTACTAATTGTTTCCTGGCTGTTATCAGCTGCATGAAAATGGGCGACAAGTTGTGCACATGGCATTGGCGTTGCCTTGGATATTTAGAAATCATCTAGAATGCAGGAAGTGCACAGGTTACACACAAATACTACAGCAGGGAATATGGGCCTTGAGCATCTCAGGGTCTTAGGGTGTGTGAGGGTTAGGGAGCCTGCTGCTCTCTGACACTGAGAGACGATTGCACTTGTAACTTGGCTTTGTTCAGGGGAGGACTCTTCTCCTGAGATACCACCTGTCATAATCCAAAATGCCCCGCTCAAACATAGTCTTTCTGAAATCTTTAATTAACTTAGTAGTCCCAGAGCTGCCTTTCTTTCTGAGCCCCTGTCAACCTATTGCTGGTCCTTCTCATTGATCACCTGCCACCAGGCATCATGTTTCTATTTCTGTTTCTACATGTGAGTCTCAGTGTTCTAGCATGACTATAAGACCAATGGTGGCAGGGATCCTGGTTTAGGCTACTTTGTAGAGAGCTTAATGTACAGAAGTCCTTCAAGACTAGCAGTGGTGTGTTCCTGTGTGTTGTGTATGGGTTGCATTTGGAAGCCCCTGGGATGCAGGGATGGAAGGTCAAAGTTGTTCAGAGAGCAAGGAAATAGCCACCTGTCCTTCTGTGCCCAGTGCCGCTCTGTGGACCTCTCTAAATAGCCGCCTGTCCTTCTGTGCCCAGTGCCGCTCTGTGGACCTCTCTAAATAGCCGCCTGTCCTTCTGTGCCCAGTGCCACTCTGGACCTCTCTAAAGAAGTTGTTTCTTTCTGTCAGGAGACATGAATGGACTTCTTGGTAGAATCTGAAGCTTTGATTGACAGACACCTGGAAGTGTTTGGTCTCTGGCAATGCATATCTCACCCACATAGCATACGCCCAAATGGCTAACCAGCTGCCCCATGCAGTGATAAGGAACGTCTAAGCTGTAAAGACAGTCTGGTCTGTGGGAAGCTGAGGCTGCTGAGCTCCATTCTCCCTTCCACCGTCTTCCCCAAGATTCTGCTGCATGCAGGCCATTCTGAACAACTTGCTCTTGTAGTGACGTTTTAAAAACTTGATAACATATGCGGTTTTTGAATTCTATCAGTGTGCTGAATATTTCAGTCCGCCTCTTCCTTCTGAGTGCCCTTGTCAAAGACTTAGTAGAGCCACTCCTCCCTCTCCCTCGGCTCCCCAGCTCAGGGGGAAGATCAGCAACTGCACTTCAGACCTGGGGCCAGGCCACTCAGGTCACCTAGACCAGGGGTTCCCAACATTCCTAATGACGCCGCCCTTTCATCCAGCTCCTCACTGGATGGCCCCCAGCCATGAGCATATTTTGTTGCTACTTCAAAACTGTAATTTTGCTACTGTTATGGATCGTAATGTGAATATCCGATAGGCGGGATATCTGATATACGACCTCCGAAGGGGTGGCAACCTACAGGTTGAGAATCACTGGCCTAAACCCTTAGCCTCCATTTCGATCTGTTTGCTATTAGGGCTTAACACTCTAGTCTATGTAAATTCTCTCGCACAGAACCCTGGGAACAATGATGTTACAGCCGCACCACTTCACAGCTGCACTCTTGATGTCGTCATGCATCTACAAAGCTCCTTTCAGTGTGCATTGCGGCAGAGCCATGCCTCATCCTAGACTCGTGGAAAGGAGTCCTCCGAGTGGTATATATCTTTCTTGGACTTATTTCCTTGCCCGTGACTGTTCTACCCTTTCCAAAGTGGCTACCGGGTTCATAAGTGTATCACATTCACCGCTGCTTTTAGTTTGAAGTTACCCATAGCTTTTGTGGCACCCTTCTTTAGGATATAAGGTCCAGCTATTTAGGCTCCGGTCTAGGTTGAGTGAAATGGGTGTCTTCGCAGACTTCGAATGGATGGTAAGCACATCAGGTGGAGTAGAGGAATGGATCCTGTTTGTACCAGCATCAGCTCTTAGTCTTCCTTCTTGTCACAAGGATGTACATGGTATCTTCTCACCAATCCACCACCCAGCCACATGGTAGCTCTCAAGTAACTTACTGTTGAGAGCCGCATCCACTCCAGGTCTTTCTCTCTGAAGTTCTTGCATACCAGCCCTCCCGTGCCTCAGTGATCTCCTGACTCTTATTTAGAAGCAACATGGAAAGGCTTCTGTCTAGACTTTGTAGGCTCTGCCTTTGGAAACTGTAATGACAAATGACAGTCTCCTGGATTGACTCTTCTGTTATGACATATGCTAGGCAAGGGTTCAGTATAGCATGGAGTTATATCCCCAGCCCCTTTCTCTCCCTTCTGATCAGAAAAATCACCCCTCTCGGAATAAGATAAAGTCCAAATAGACAGAGTTCTCCTCACTTCTTTTTTTTTTTTTTTAAAGATTTATTTATTATGTATACAGTGTTCTGTCTGCAGGTATATCTGCAGGCCAGAAGAGGGCACCAGATTTCATTATGGATGGTTGTGAGCCACCATGTGGTTGCTGGGAATTGAACTCATGACCTCTGGAAGAGCAGCCAGTGCTCTTAACCGCTGAGCCATCTCTCCAGCCCTCTCCTCACTTCTTTGTCATACTTCTGCCCCCATCATCCTCTCGAAGTTCTGTCCTTGACACCCTGGTTTTAAAAGCTAAGTTGAGATGAACATTTTGTTGTGAAGCTAAAGATGTCTTTGAACTCCTGATCCTCCTGCTTGCATCCTGGGAGGATGTTTTAGGTTTGGTTTGATTCTGAGTAAAGTTTGGTGGAGGTGGATTCACGAGGCACGAGGTGGTGAAAGCCAAGGTCCAGGTTTATGGCTGCAACTCCCTCTCATTTCAGAAAGCCACTATTGCGGGCAACTCACTTAGCCCTCAAGTGGCACTTTTCTCAGCTGCCGAGCAGCTTGTCAGACCATCTCAGGAATGGGGTCCCAGAAGTTGCTTTTATATCAGTTATCACAGCCCCCCAGAGACTGAACAGGTTTCCTGTGGACCAGTCCTTATTCTTAGAGGTAAAGGACAGTGTACAAGACCTAACCAGGACTTTACCAGAATGGTGTGTGTGCGCGTGTGCGTGTTTGCTGTGGATTGAACCCAGGGCCTCATGCACACAGGATATATATTCTACCATGGAGCTACAGCCCCAGCTCCAAATTAGGTTTTTAATTTTCTATTTTTTTTTTTTTTTGTTGGATGTGTATCCAGCCCTGTGTACGTGCAGAGGCCAGAGGAAGATGTCAGGGTGTTGTATGTCTCTCTGCCTCCTTCCTCTGAACCTAAACCTGTATCTAGGGTACTGACTAGCAATCTGCAGTGATCCTCTTGTTTCCACCCTTCATAGCACTGGGGTTTATTGGAGCTTTATGTGGATGTGGGAGGTTTGAACTCAGGTCTTTTTGTTTGCACAGCAAGTGAAAGTAGACACATTTCTCTCAGTAGTGTGTTTCTCATCATACCAAGTTGTTGTGTGAGATGCTTGTGGGGCCACCAATAAATTCAAAGCTTGTTCATTGGAAGGAAAACAGTGTGAAGACACTTGGGACGTTTAGTTCAAGGGTCAGAATTTGGACAAAAACTTCTTCATTAGGAGACAAAGCCTTCACAGCCTTTCATTTTTAGCTTTCTTATTTAAATGTGTTTAAAAAATATTACAGTAATTTTACCAATGGGGAACTGAGATTGATTCATGTTATCAGTGAACCTTCTAGTTACTGTCTTAATAGCTACTGAAAACACCGGATTATCTCCAGCCATTCCACCCTGAACATGCCTGATCTCGTCGGAAAATTCCGGATTAACTTTGCAGTTTGCTTCCTTGTTTAATAGACATGGGGCTGATCTAGAGAAAAAAATTCAGCTTTTCCCATGACCAGCTGGAGAAAATCCAAGCCTCAACTTGGTAGAATCCTATGTGTGTTTTGGAGATTGGTGTAGTAGGACAGTTTTATTTGTTTTTAGTTAATTATTTAATGTGTGTCAGTGTTTTGCCTGCATGTATGTATATGTACCATGTGTGTGCATGGTGCCTGTGGAGGCCAGAAGAGGGCATTGGATTCCCTGGAACTGGAGTTAGACAGTTGTGAGCTAGAATGTGGGTGCTGAGACCAGAACCCAGGTCCTCTGCAAGAGCCATCTTTCCAGTCCCTAGAAGAGATTTTTAAATCTTAAGCATAATACTATTTTGATGTATGTTGTATATGTATAAGTGTGCACCATGGTGTTTATGTGGAGGTCAGAGGACAGCTTCCAGGAGTTGGTTCTCTACTTTCACATGTGGGTCCTGGACTTTGAACTCAGGTCGTTCATGCTTAGTGGTGAATGTTTTTACCCAGTGAACCATCTCTTTGGGTCAAAGGTCAGATTTTCTTTTTTCTTTTTCCCTTTGAATTCATGGCAGGAATCTTTATACTTTAAAATTTTATGTATTTATTTATTCAAGTTACATCTCGATTGCAACCCCCTCTTGGGAATCTTTATTCTTTTTTTTTTTTTTTAGATTTTATTTATTTATTATGTATACAATGTTCTGCCTGAATGTGTGTCTGCATGTCAGAAGAGGGCACCACATCTCATTATAGATGGTTATGAGCCACTATGTGGTTGCCGGGAATTGAACTCAGGACCTCTGGAAGAATAGCCACTGCTCTTAACCTCTGAGCTATCTCTCTAGCTCAGGAGTCTTTATTCTTATTAGCTGTCATTACACAGAAATTGGACAAGCAGCAAGAGAAATTGGAAGTAGGTCAGCTATCTGGTGTAAATGGAGTTTGAAACAGTCTCGTTGCTGTGAGTTGGATCTGGCTGCTGGTGACTTGATGACTTGCAAGAGAGAGGATTTAAAGGGATTTTCAGTTTGGGGATGGCACAAGTTGGATCAGAATTGAAATTGGAATTGAAATCTCATGTTATGTTACATCTCTTGACCCCATGACATCATCTGAACTCTACCTCTCTTGGCCTCATGACATCATCTGAACTCCAAGGGCTTAGGGCCATCCTATCCCACTGTGCATTCTGTCCCTGAGGTCCCACTATCCCCTCCCAACTATCACCAGGGGCTGAGGGATGGATACTGATGGTTGAATTTAGGGTATCATCCATGCTGGGCAAGCACTCTGCCCTGGCTACATTTCCCTTTTATTTTGTCATTATCTTGGGGGTAGGTCCCACACCTAGATGCCTAGAATGGCCTCAAACTCACTTTGCAGCCAAGGCAGACCCTGAACTTGCAAACCTCCTGCTTCAGCCTCCAGAGTAAGTTTTATGGAGGGAGGATGGTGCCTGAAGCCTCCTGTGGGTTACTGGGGTGCCTGATCCCTAGAGCTTACTTAGACACTTGGCTACATGCTGACCTCTGGGAAGCTGGGTTTGAAGATGGGAATCCAGCACTGCATCTTTACAGGGGAAAAGGACTGTTGACTCTCTGGGATGACCCTGTCACAGCTGCTCTTGGTGCTGTTGTCAGAACCCTTCCTGGGCAGTCAGGTTGAATGAGCCTGTAATACTCTAAACAATTGTTTTAATTGTTACCTAAGGTGACTGGAGACAGATACTAATTTCATTTTAATGGTGTAACCTAATGTACCTCACTCCTCTTAGGCTGGGTGGAAAACACACCCTGAAGGGTATGACGGTTTTGATAAGTATTAGTTTTCAACTAAAGAAAGAACACTTATAAGAGCTCATGCACATACTTTCTCTTCCTTCTTTCTTTTTTCTTTTCACCACCTTCAGCCTAGTTTCCTCTAAAACAATGTGATCTTCCATTTTATACAGGGTCTCCCTTTGTAGCCCTGGCTGCCTGAAGCTCACCATGTAGAACAGGCTGGCCTTGAACTCACAGAGGTCTTCTTGCCTCTGCCTCTCAGTGCTGGTATTAAAGATGTGCACCACCATGCCTGGCATAACAAATTTCTAAGACCTAGTTTGTCATGTGGTTCCTGATGATTAATGTAAAAGATGACAAACTTACAAGGAGACATGTTTTAAAGCATGATATCCCTCTACCTTTTAGGATATCTCAAGCTCCAGGGATTCAGTCCCATGGCTGCTTAAGATACTAAATTGAGTAAGAACCTGGCATTGTTCTAGTTGGGATTTGACTTGCTGGGTTTGGGGTAGGACTTCAAAATGCTGTAATCATCTAGAAGTTCTTTCTAAAGCTTTTCTGTTCCACAGAATTTCTTTTTGTGTTTGGCAAATAATTGCTTAGAGGGAGACATTTGCTGGGTTCTGGGGAACCAGCATTAAGAGGTCTCTGGTTCACTCCTGGGTTCTCAGTGCTGCTGAATTAGCCACTGTGCTGGCATTAGGTGGGTGGTGTTGCGGACATGGTGTATGCAGGGTGCTCTCAGCAGCTGGAATGAAGCCCACCCCCCCCCCTTTATTTCTGGAAGCCATGCCTGATAGAATAAAGATCAAATATTGGTTCTTTTTCTCTATTAGGGTGCTGTAAATGCAATCTGTATCGTTAAGTATGTGGCTGCTTTGGTGACAATAGGAAAACAATAATGTGGGGCTGGATGGATTGCTCAGTGGTTGTGTATGACTGCTGCTCTTGCAGAGAACTGGAGTTCTGTTCCCAGCACCCACATCGGGGCCCTCACAGCTGCCTGTAACTCTGTTCCAAGGGATCTCACACCCATTTCTGGCCTCTGAAGAAACCCACACACATGTGCACATACACTCACATAGGTACATACATAACACACAAATAAAAATAAAATAAAAATTTAGAGTAAACAAAGACAACAGTGAAGAAATGTCATAGTGAAAAATCTGAGTACTTCATCTTAGCTCATAAATAAAACTGGAGGAATTTCTTTCAGATGTTAAGACTCCAACACAAACTCTTTTTTTTTCCTTAAGACATTTTCACATGGTTACTCATTGCCTATACTTTAAAAACTTTCAAAGTTGGGCTTGGAAATAAATGCAATGGTTACAGTAGCTATTTGAGGAGGAGAAAAGTTTGAATATTATCAAACAGAATTATATATCACAGTTTAGTTTGGGGATTGTAGCCCAGTGGTAAAGTGCTTGCCTACCATATGCAAGGCTCTGGGTTCATTCACTGGCAACACACACATAAACATACAAATGAACGTCAAAACCTAATTTAAGCTTGCTTTGATGAGCTTCATATTTATAAGAGCTCTACATCTTAAGTTTATGTGGAAGGCCATCGAGATGGCTCAGCGAGGATGAGGGTAGAGGGAGAAGAATATATGAAAACATCTAGTTTTGTATTTCTCTGACCTCAAATACTTGAGAACTCAATCAGTTTTGCAGATTCTGGCGGTGTCTGGTAAAGATCCTGGTGACTCTCTTGGTGTGTCAACAGTGAGCTGATTAGTATGTTTTTGTTGTTGAAGGGCAGCTCTTCAGTCCAGGGATAAGCCCTCCATTGGTATGAACCGCACTGAAGGCCACGGCTTAGGGCAAAAGTAAACAAGGGAAGGGCATTGGCATTGTGCTATCTTGTCCTGGTGACAGTAAGGAGCATGGTTGTGGATACAGGGGGTACACTCTGCTTTCCGTGTATTTTGGGGCACAGGGTGATATGAATAGATCGGTCTTTAAAGCAAGAACACGAAATCCACTCAGCCACAGTAAACATGGCTGAACTTAAGGAGCATTTGAAGCTGCACAAATTCTAGAAGATGCTAATGGAATGAATCACCACCTCAAGTGTTGTTTTGACAGGAAATGTATCACGTCTCAATAATTTCCTTAGCATTTTTTCCTGCCAGGTGCCTGTTTGCTTCTTGTTGCTAACTTATTCCTGTAGAATTCCAAATATGTGGTCGGCTTCCCCCAACTGATAGCCTTTCTCGGTTCCTCTTCTCCCTTCTTCAGAGTGGCTGGTGCACAGTGTTTGTTTGTTTGTCTATGAGAGCTATTTTGGGCATGTCCAGTCAGGATGCCTTTGTCTGGACAGTGGATCTTTGTGGATCCAGCACGTAGGATTTTCCAAAGGGATTTGCAAACGTGTCTTTGGACAGATTATAGCTAAGGCTGAATTTACATGAAGTGTTGTTCCCACAGTCATCTGTGGAGAGGTTAGAGATGGCTTTTGTTTTTCTATGATTGTGTGTGTGTATTTGTATGTAACCAAGTAGTAATTATTTTTTATTACTATTAACTATCTCACAATAGGTGTGAAATACCTTGAAATGAAACAAATCAGAAATCATCTTTTAAAAATTTATTTTTTGAGAATTGGATATATAAATGCTATATTTATATCATTTCTACCTTCCCTCCCATGTGACCCTTCTCATTCCCTCTCAAATTTGTGGCCTTTTATTTTTTATTGCTATACACATACACACACAAATACAAGCTGCTCTGTTTAGGACTGACCACGTGGGATTGGATAACCTATTAGGGAGCTAGACCCTGGAGAAGACTAGTTTTCTCTCTCAGAAGTCCCTAGTTACCTGTAGCTCTTCATTTAGGAGTGGAGCCTTGTGAGAGTCCTCCCATCCATATTGGAATGTCAGCCAGTGTTGTCACTGTGCAGGTCTTGTACAGGTCACCATATTGTTAAGATTTCATGGGTCCAACTCCCTGTCATATATAGAAGACAGCATCTCTCAGAAGACATTCTGCCCTTCTGGCTGTTTACAGTCTTTCCACCCCCTCTTCTGCAATGCTTCTTGGGCCTCAAGAGTAGGGGTTGTGTTGCAGGTGTGTCAGTTGGGGCCAGGCACATCATGGTTAGTTGATCTCTATATTTTTGACCAGTTGTGTATTCCTGTCATGATCTCTGTTGCTGCAAGAAGATTCTTCTTTAATGAGCAGTGAGAGCTACACCTACTTGTGTATTTATGCTTTTAGGAATTTAGAATGCAGTTGGTAATTACACTGGTTTAGGAAAGTGGCAGTAAGAGGCCCTTCTCTAGTTTTATAGTACCAGGGTGAATTCCCTGTGTTGAGTGGGCCGTAATTCCAATTAGGTAGCTGTTGGTCACTCTGAAGATATAAGTGCCACTGTTGCACCCTTGGATCTTTCTTGGTGTTTCTGGTCATTGTTGCAATTCTTAAGCTTCACATGTGGGTAAGGCTTTTATTTCCTTTTCTCTCTTGGCAATTTGCTCAGCACCTTCAGTTTTTTTTAGCTTTGATAACTTAGTCCTCAGAAAGGTTTCCAGGTCAGTTCCAGCTCCATCTTCCACATGCTTCAGACATAGGTTTTGAAAGAATCAAGAAAGCATCTTTTTCTAAGTTAACAAATTACACAGACATGTGTAAAGATGAGTTTGTCACTAATTCAGTAACTTGTGCAGTTGATAGGAATATTATATTTGCCTTTGAACATTTGAGTTTCTGACCAGAAAAAAGGTATACATGTATTTGCAAATTTAAATAAATTTCATGATAATAAAGACTTTCTCTTTTTTTTTTTTTTTTTTTTTTTTTTTTGGTTTTTCGAGACAAGGTTTCTCTGTGTAGCCCTGGCTGTCCTGGACTCAGTTTGTAGACCAGGCTGGCCTTGAACTCGCAAAGATCCGCCTGCCTCTGCCTCCCAAGTGCTGGGATTAAAGGCGTGCGCCACCACCGCCCGGCTTGACTTTCTCTTTATAAGTATACAAGTGTGTGATTTAAATGCAGTGATTTGCTAACTACTTTCTTTCCTTGGTAGTATAATTTTTTTTAAATATTCCCTGTATTTCTTTGTTTTTTTGTTGTTGTTGTTATTCTCCTCCTCCTTTGGTATACATGTTTATGCATATGTGTGTGCATGCCTATGGAGGCCAGAGTTTGATGTTGGTTGTTTTCCACAGTTACTTCCCACCTTATTCTTATTTTGAGTCAGGGTCTGTTCGCTGGGACCTGTGCTCACTGATTTGGCTAGACTGACTGGCCAACAAGCTATAGGGATCCTCTTGTCTCTGCCTCTCCATAGCTGGGACTGTAGGCACATGTCACTGCACTTGGCTTTTTTGGGGGGTTCTGCATGTCTAATTCAGGTGCCCAGGCTCGAGTGGTAAGCACTTATGACCACAGTCCCTAAATGCCCTTTATTTCTTTACTCAGTATAGAATTATTATCCTTCTTTAAAATTATTATTATTATTATTTTGTTAGTTTAGAGATTGAACTTAGGGCTTTGTGCTGGTCAAGTGCTTTGCCACTGGGCCACATCTGTAGTGAGTTATGCATTGTAAGGGGAACTGTACAACAGATAACTTCTGATGAAAAACAATAGGGTTTTTTCATCCAGGAGCATTTGCTTTTTTGTGATGTGTGGTTATATGCTGTGGATTGTGAGCTTTGCATGGCTTAACATTTAAAGGCATGGAAGTTTACAACGTAGTCCATCTAACGCTGAAGACTAAATTTTAAGAGGATTTAAATGTAGGAGATTACATCTTTCAATTAGAGACAGCTTTGCTATGCATATCAGTAGAAATTTTAGACTGTCGTTAATAACTTAGCTTTCTATAATTTATTTTTCACATTTGAACTTTTTTTCTTATCTAGAAATAACAAGGTGGAAGCTAAGGAATACAAATATTGCCAAGTCAGCAGTTTGATAAGTGTTAACATTGGAGTGAGGGGCAGGCCCTGTCTGTAGTGTATTGATTTTACAATGGATATCAGTGTCTGTATTGGAACCGGGCTAATCTGAGAGGCACACATGAGAAACGGCTAGCATTCTTGAAAACGGCAAGATGGGGATACTGGTATTATTATAGTATGATTCAAAGACAAGAGGAGGGGACGAGCTTGTCTGGGCATGGACTCTTCTGTTCTGGAAGTCTCTTCCTTGGATTCTTCCCTGTATTCCACATGGAGGAATCACGCAGATACATAGCCACAAGATAACCTACTTAGCTATGACACCTTAGTCCCCAGTTTCCTAATCTGTTACCCTCTCTGTGATTCTGCGAGCACAATGTGTACAAGTGATTTTATGGGTGATGTGCAGGATCCCTAAGAAAGCTAGCCCTGTTTAGTGTATTTAATGTGTTTGGCATCAGAATGCCTTTGAAGTAGCAGATGGACCTTAGACTCATAGAATCTAAGGCTCTCCCTCCTCAGTACTGGTATTAAAGGTGTGTACCATCGTGTCTAGGCAACATGGCAAATATTTATTTATTAATGTGTTGCATTTGTTTAAAATACAGTTGGTCTCACTTGGAATCTCAGAATTAAACAGACTATTGGGGTGCAAAAACTAAAGAGTGTAACTTTAGTTTTTCTTTTGGGGGAGGGGTATGGATAAGGTCTCATATAGCTCAGAATAACTGAGAACTCACTATGTAGCTGAGGCTAGACTTAAACTCTTGATCCTTTTGGCTCCACCTCCCAAGTTCTAGGATTACAGGCCTGTACTACCACCATGACCGGGCTTAGTGTAATTTTAGATAAGTGTTTTATATTCTTTGTCCCCTGACCTTATGAAAGGGGTACTGACAGCTCCTTGGCTAAAATGATAATTTGCTGGTGAAGCCAGGATATTATAGATGGAAACATTTTGCAAAGTTTAGAATGACATAAACATATACAATATAAAGCTATATAGCTCATTTTGCAGCAAGCTACCTAAGGCATAGATTTACTACTGCTGTACTTATGGGTTGCAAGAGGACAGAGACTATGCTCTGTTGGTTCCATGCCAGATCCTGAGTTGCTTTGTTAATCTAACAATTCTGCATTCAGTGATGTGCAAGAAAACTGCAGAGCCAGTTTAAATTAGGGGCTGGGGGGTGGGGGGTGGAGTTTTGAAAGAGGCCTGTTGTGTCAGGATGGGCTAATGAGTGACTGTATCCTAGGACTGCCTGGCTCTATATTGAAGGCTACAAAGATGTGTTCTTGTTTTCTTCCACTACTTAGATACAGTATAAGGCCACTTAATTCCTGAAGCATTTTATTAGGGAAAAAATTACTGTCAAAGACATTTGGTGTGAGCACTTCTGTTTAGGGAGGAGATGGGGATGGATACAGGTAAACAGTTGGCCAGTACTTGCTTCCCTGTCCTCTAAAAAAAATAGTTTCATGGGGTCTGGGGGGATGGCTTAGTGGGTGACATGCTTGCCATATAAATAAGAGGAACTGAGTTCAGATCCCCAGAACCCATGTAAGGACAGGCATGGTAGTGTGCATTTGTAATCCCATGCTCCTAGGATGAGATGAGGAGGAGGCAGGAAAATTCTGAAAGCTTGCAGGCTAGCTAGCCTGGCAAATGCAGCAGTGAACAAGAGACTGTCCCAAATGAGGGAGAAAGCAAGGAACTGGTGCCCAATGTTATCCTCTGACCTCTGTGTGTATGCCTGAACTCACACCCAGAAGCAAGTGTGTGCGCACATGTACACACACACACAGACACACACACAAGGACACACACACACACACAGAGATATACAGACCAAAAATAAGCTGGTTCACTGCTCCCAAGTATTGGTCTCTTTTAACTCAAACTTGGTGACTAAAAGATGCCTTTCCGTTGGGTTGGTAGATATATAAAAAGGCAAGCAAAAGGAAACCCTGCTTTTTGCTGGTTTCAGTTGAGTTTAGAATCATATCAGTTGCAGCAATGACTCATCTAATTTTTTTCTGCTTATGTTAGAAAGTATTAGAGTCAACTGTACTTTGATTTTTCTGGAGTCCTAAATTTCTGCTTCCTCCCTAGCAAGGCTTTGCTGCTTCAGCACATTAAAAAAATAAAATGAAACCATCCTTCCTTCTGTATCCTCTAGGGATGCATGGTGTCCTACTGCTGGGTGGGCTGTGAACACCACCTACAGAGTGAACATGGAAGTGCAGAAACAAAGCCCACGCAGTTTAGCCATTGCTCAGCAACAACTGAAAGGTCTGTCTCAGGGATGGGGGTCTGCAGTTTGATATTAATAATGATAGTGCAGGCATTTTTTTGGTTGTTTTCCCTGGTTAGACTTAATCTAGGACTTCTGCCTTCAGTGTCATGCAAGACAATGGCAGAGCTCTGATTCCTTTAATGTTACCTTTAACTTACATAGGTCTGTTAGCTTTGATTCCTATGATGACCTTACTGTGTATCCATGTTTCAGATGAGGGATGGGGGGGGGGGGCGAGCTATTAGGAAACATGTTTCAGGTCAGCAGCTCGCTTACTGATTTGTCTGTGGGAGTCCAGTGCCTTTCTTTCCTTTTCTTTGGTGGTTCTGTGGAGGGGGTCCAGCTTGTCCTCATGTTCAGGAGACCCGAAGAGGATCTGCTCTAGTCGAAAGGTCCTGGAAGTTTCCACCAAGGCTCCATTTTCAGATTTGTCTTCACAGGGAAAGATCGCCCTTCAACTTTGGACTTGCCACACCCTGTAAAGGGGGGCAGCTGTCTTTGATGATCTGGCTTACATAGTTTTCTTAAATCTTCCTAGGAAAAATATACAAGTTTAAAAAACAAAACAAAACCATTCTTCACCCTCAGGCAAATTGCCACCCGGTTGGTCAGTTATGACTTCTTCAAGTTCAAAGTGCATTTTTAGAGGGAAAAGCTTCTTTCTACACACAATCCTGTAGACCCCACCCCAAACGCTGACCCCTCTGTACCTGTGTTCCCAGCACCTTCATGCATTCCAGGAGCCCTTTGCATAGTAAGTGTGCTTGGAACTTGAGCAAGATTTCCCATTTGGCTCCTCCCACGGGTTTATCCTGTTCACTTTTGTTCCACTCTGCTTGCTCATTATGGACCTTGATTCTGTCCCCTGGGTCCTTCAGTTTCCCATGCCGTTCCCAAGGACAATCACATGCTCCCTTCCCCCACCCTCCAGAGTATAAGCAACAGGGTGTTTTCAGCAAAGGATCTGAATACTTTATTAGCCTCTTTAGTCAAGATCCAGCAATGCCTGCCCTGGCTCTCAAAAGACCTCCGCCATTGCAGGTAGTCACTATTGCGTGTTAGTGATACCCATGGAAGCTTCCAATGAGCCCATTTTAATGTGGGTTCCTTAATGCACATTATGATTGATGCGGAATTTAAGTGTGACAACTCCCAGTTACACACGATTGTTCTCAGAGTGAATTCAGATGGGTTTCGTAGTGCACAGGCTCACCACGGGTGCACTTGTGTGATTTTGAACACTGGTTTAACTGTGTGCTCAGACATTTGTGTGAAATAGGAAGTGACAGTAAAGACCACTCTGTGTGGCCACTTGGGGATTTTGTATTTAAAATGCAAAGCGCTAAAACAGTAAGGTGTGTTTCCAAATGAGGATTTTTAAACTCTGAGGATTCTCCTGACTTTGAATACCACAGTTCACATTGAAATTTAGTTTAAAAACTTGAAAGTTTTATTTATTATTATTATTATTATTATTGCCAGCTTCTTCCTGTGGCTCCAGCTGTGTCCCCATGTCACTATTTCTCTGGGCTGCTGAAATGACTTTGTAACTTCAGTCCCTCTGCTGCTTTCAGAGTGATGACCCCGAATACACAGCAGCTGTCTACCTCGGATGCTTCCCTGGCTCCTTGGGCTTGCCAGGCCTGCTTGGCCCTTGGTTGTATGTGTTTTCCCTGTTCCTCTCTGGCCTGCATCCTGCCAAGCAGATCTCCAGAGCCACATCCATGCTCCTTTCTCTTTTGCACCTCTCCTTCTCGCCTGTAGTCCCTCTTCCCCTCGGCTCCTGTTCTCCAGGATGCCTGGAGCCTGAGCCAGTCACCCACCATCTGTCCCTTTCGTTGGAGTTGGTGTGTGAATCAGCCTCCACGGTGACACTTACTGTGTGGTGTCACATCACTGGTATCATCTGTGTTGCCTTGTTTCATGCCCACTACATGCTGGGCTCCCACACCTAACTCAGACGCTTGTGCAAACTGAACTCTTTCCAACCAGTGTGTGTGCTTGAGTCGACAGCAGTCTGTGATTCTCTGTGTACCAAGCTCTGTGATCTGGGATGATGGTGTTTTCTGGCTTAGAGAAGTGGATCCCAAACCAGCTGGTCTTTGAGTCGACTGAGGAGGCCTTAAAGAAATAAACCCTGGGCACCTGAATTAGAATCTCCTGCAAGCGATGCCTGGCAATTTGCATTAAACCCTAATGGAATAAGTCATTTTTGCCTAGGAAACTAAATAAAAAAGACACAGTGGGCTGGGCGTGGTGGTGCTTGCTGTTAATCCCCCCACTTGGGAGGCAGATGCACTTGAATCTCTGTGAGCTGGAGACCAGCACAGCACACATAGAGAATTTAGGCTAGCCGGAGCTACAAAGTGAGACCCTGTCTAGAAAATGGAGAAAAGAAAAGGAAAATCACAGCTGTTTCTGTTGTTTTCCTTCTGTACATTAGTGTGCTTCTGTGTACAAGAAAGTGACAGTACTCACTGTGCAGAGTTGCTTCTGTGTAAGAAAACAAAGCTAGCTTAGCCATTTACAGTTAACAGAGAGCCCCTACTACTGTCCCACTTAACAGTTTTCTGGGAGGTAGAAGGCGAGTCTGATTTTTATCATCACTTTAAAAACAATGGAGGCTGGAACAGAGATTTTAAGTAACTTATGTTGGCTCATGTTTTAAGACGTTTGTATAATATATCATTAAGGTTTCTAAATATTAGTAGTTTTTTTTTATTTTAAGAATGAGAAGGGATGGGACTTCTCATGTTGCTTCCTTAGAGGTCAGGGACGTATATGGGCTTGTAAGATGGTGCTCAGCAGGTAACAGGTCTCACCACAAACCTGGCAACCTGGGCTGGATCTCTGGAGCCCTAGTGAATGTGGAAGGAGAGACTGGACCCACAGAAACTGTCCTTTAGGTGCAGCCATGACACATGAAAGATGACACGTTGTGTCACAAACACACAATTACAGTAGATAAATAAAAGGAAAGAAAAAGGGTTAGTTAGCATCTCAAAGAGGAAACAGGTGAATTGAATATGCAATTTCTGTAAAATTAACATATTCCAGTAATTTGCCTAACAAAACAAGCAAACAAAACCAACCAACCAACCACACAACCAAAATCACCCCAAACTTCTATGAACATTAACCTCATCTTGACTGGTTTTAAATTCGAAGCAAACTTAAATGGAATTATGTCTTGATACACGCGATTGTTACTCTGAAAACATAGCAAAGAGAGAATAAGTGAGGAGCATTAAGCAATTTGCCATGCTGTTACTACTAAAAAATAATTAATGCAGGGGTTAAGAAAGAACTACTTTGAGCAGCAGTTTGAAGTCTTATGATGGTGTGGACCCCTCCACTACCATCCTATGTGTTCTTGTTTCTCTATGTCCCATACCCTGGCCCCAAGAGAAACAGGGAGCATCCGTAGAATTTTGGGATGTGGAATCATTTTTCCTGTCTTCCTCTTCTCCTTCCCTCAGGTACATACAGTTACTGGTTTAGGTGCTGATACCTGTTATCATTGGATTTCTCCCTGAATGCCTGCTTGAAGTCTGCATCCTTACTTCCATCCAGGTGCTGTTTTTAAGCAGTGGTGTGTGTGTGTGTGTGTGTGTGTGTGTGTGTGTGTGTGTGTGTGTGTGTGTGTCTGTCTGTCTGTCTGTCAGGGGATGCTGGTCATAATATAACGTGGCACAAACAACCTCCCAGGCTCTGCCGAAATGAAACCTGCCAGTTCTCTGTGTCTATTTCAATGGTTCCCGCTCTGGCCTTAGCTGTGGGTATCCTTCTCTAAGCTGGAACTCCGAGTCTATTCTCTGTTCTTACCTTTCCCCCTTCTTGTTTATTTACTCAGAGGTGTGTATTCATGCATGTGTGTATGGGGCAGGGTCTCTTTTTTTCTGCTGTTGGACCACGTACTTCAGGCTGGCTGGCCGAACGAGCTTCTGGTTGATCTTCCTGTGCCTGCCTCAGATCTTGTCATAGGAGTGCTGGGATTGCAGACTCCTGTCATTTCATTTGGCTTTTTACATGTGCTCCTGGAGCAGGGAGATGGAACTGAACTCAGGTCACCATGCTTGTGTGGCAAGTATCTTTACCTGCTGAGTCATCTCCCTGGCCTTTGGCCCTCATTCTACCCAAGGATGACATTGCCTTTTGAAAGTTTTAATATATATATTTTTTAAAGACAGAGTCTCAAGCTCAGGCTACCCTCATAGTTTCTGTGTAGCCAAGGGTGACTTTAAACTTCTAATCCTCCTGCCTCCACCTCCTGAGCGCTGGGGTTATAGGTATATATCACCACATCTGGCTGAAGAGCCTTTACTTCTGCCAAATTCTGTTCATACTGCTGAAGCCACAGGTCAGACTGCACTGACACCAGACAGATCCAGACAAAAGAGAACTGGCCATTCCCTCCTTGGGGAATCACTTAGTGGCAGTAGCTTTCTACCTGTGGGACAGCAGATCAGCACCCTCTGCCCACCATCCAAGGCTCTCCAGCGTGTGACCCACCTCTGCAGCCACCTTCTTTGGTACTCTTGTCTCCATTGAGGGCTTACTGGAACATCTGCTGATCTGGGCCCTTCTTCCTTCTCTGTTGTCTCCTCTGCCTCAAATAACCCTTCTTGCCACCCCTGGTCCTTGTGACAGCTGGACTCTTGCCCTTGCCTAGCTCCTGCCCTAAGGTGTCCTTGAAAGGATTGACTCCTTTAGGAACTTTTCTCACATGCCTCCTTGTGTTAACTGGAACACAGCTTAGGTTTTTAAAAGGAGACTTAGAAAAAAATCTCTCTCTCTCTCTCTCTCTCTCTCTCTCTCTCTAAACATAGCCATCTAGTATTAGAGATTTCTGGAGAACAGGGTGGATCACTCCTGAGATCATCCTTGGGTCACTGGTGTGGCTCATTGACTTGGTTGCAGCTGGCTCAGCCCTGGACACACGCATCCATCCAGCAAGAACAGGGAAAGAAGTTACGAGGGCTATGACTTCATCGTCCTCACAGGTAACATCAGGAAAGGCTGTGTGATGTAGTGTTTAGCTCAGCACTGTCTAAACAAATATAATGTGTGTCATGCATGCAATCTCAAATTTTCAGGTGTGGTGGCATCTGTTCTGTCATCTCAGCTCTCGGGGGGGGGGGGGGGGATAGCCTCAGCTGAGACAAGAGGTTGTCTTGAAATCATGAGTTTGAGACCAGCTGTGACACACAGTGAGACCTCATCTCGAAAAAGAAAAACCAAACCCCCCTACAGTTTAAAATTTTCCAATAGTGACACTTGGAAAATTGAAAAGGTAAAACATAAAATAATGAGCACATTTAGGACAGTGTAGCTAACTTAGCACCATGTCAACATGTAAGGTTCCAAGTGCTCAGTATGGCTGCATACTTACCTGGCAGGGGAGATACCATGATCATGACTACTGGCTGCCATGCTGGATACAGAACTTCATTCTGTTGATTGGTCATGACCCAGCTAAAATGGAAGGATCCTGCCACTAAAATGAAGGTGGGAAATTATCCTCATGGGTAAACCTGGAGTCACTGTCATCTCCCCTTGGAGCACTCTCTGCTCCCACCTGTCCCCACCTGTCCTCATTTAATCTAATGGTTGGTGTTGCATGTAACACCTTGTACATTTAGCTATCCACCGTGGTCTGTTATTCTCATTTGGGTTGAGTGTCTTAAGACCAAAAGGACCAAGACACCCTTGCCTGCTAGTTTCCATGTTTTAATTACTTGACAATTAGTTGAACGAACGAGGTAATTGAATGGAGATTTTAGATAAATAATAAATTAGCTTTCTCAGATAAATACTCCAGGCCCCTCCTCCACATGGATCTAGAGTCATAATGATTTTAGGGGTGTGTGTTTGGGGGGAAGGGAGGGTTTCTTCTGTTTACTTGTTAAACTTGCCGTTTATACACATTTGGGGATGCTTTTGTGTGACACTCACATTCTGATGTAATGGAAGGTTCCCTGATTCTACAGGTAATGTTTTGAAAAGTGTAATGACCTGTCTCTAGAACATCTGCATTTCCCTGGGACTTTGAATCTTGCTCTCATGGCAGCTGCCTGAGAACTGTGGGAGAACAGGGAAGGGTTGCTTGTGTGGGACTCTCGTTTCTGAGAGTTCTTGTTTAGTGTTTTGGGGGAAATATTCTTTTCAAGAGATATTATAAATCTTTTGTGTCATAGAATGGATGATAATTTTATATCTGAAACACAGTGTTACCAGAAATCAACAGGCGATTGAAAGTTATCTGTGATTCCTGGGATGAAACACACCCAAATGTAGCTTCTCACTATATTAAATGGACGACTGACTACTCCCTCCCAAACACATTCAATTCCAGAAGTCACAGGCTGTTCTGTTCTCTACACTCATCTTGCATCTCTCACAGCCAGCTAGCTGAGGTCATAGCTTTCCAATGCTGTTTCCTTAGATGTCATGGCTGTTCTCTACAGAATAGGCAGGAGTGAGTGAGGGACCAGAAGAAGAAGGGGGGGTTGCTCAGGACTACAGCACCAACTCACTTTTCCAGCAATGGTTTCCTTCTCCTCTCACGCCCTTTCAATCCCTCAGAAGCATCTCTCTTCCTGCCCACAAGTGGCTTTGGGTTGTGTCTCCACCCATCAGATCTAGCAACTTCAGGAGAATGACATTACAAGAGTGATACTCACTAGTACCAGTACCACAATAACGGCACCATGAGCACACACACGCCAGCCTCTTGCTAAGGGCTCTGTGCATGCTACTTACCTGTTCCTGCAACTACCTACAACTACCTTATGCAGTAGGCATGATTTTGATCCGCACTGTACATGTGATGAAACAGGACTATACTAAGTAGCTTGCTTAGTCACAAGCTAATGAGTTGTTAAACTGGATTAGCATCCATGTGTTGAGGACAAATCCTCAGATTTTAGCTATTATGAGATCCTGCTCAGGACTATTTCATATGTGATATTGTATATGTAGTAGTGACAGGGTTGAGAAAGGAATGGAGAGGGTCATTGAGTGGGGAGTTTGCGGATGGGAATAAAGATGACTTCCCTTTCTTCCCCCCTCTCCTTTTGATTTTTCTTTCTTTCTTTCTTTCTTTTTTAAACAGTCAAGTCTCTCATTGGATAGCCCAAAGTGGCCTCAGACTCACAGTCCCTCTGGGATGATACAGAGGCACGGCCACACTCTGCAGGGTATAGCAAGAAGCCAGGAATCTCAGACTCCTATGTTCAAAGTGTTAGGAGAATGTTCACCATGATCCCCTTTAAGATTAGGAAGATATAGCCGTAATGTAGTGCAACCCTCTTATTTTATTAAACTCAGAGACACATGAAAACCAGAAGTTGAAAGCTTAAAAATAACAAGTTATTTGCCTGAAGGCATAATCCTAATGAGTAAAATGAAGTCAGCTGTGTGCTCCATCCAACCTCCTCTGGTTCCAAGTTAACCTCATTAAGTTACACTGTGTCGGCTTAACCTTTTAAGGCTTTTTAAGGAACCCTTGCTTGTTATTTTGTATTAAATGTTACTAACAAATAAAGTACCTGGAAAATTCTAGCAGGGAGTATGGGCTCGTTTGAGGAGAAGTAGCAGGGAAATTGAGAAGCTGAAACAAAGCTTCTCCTTTGCTGCTCGTGGGGTCACAGAAGACCTCTATGGCTGACACAGTGGTGGCAGGGCAAGGGCACTGAGACATGCCTGGGCTCCCGGATCTGGGGACCCTCTACTCTGCTGTGGCCTCTGGATGTGCCCAGTCTCTCACTATGAGTTGAGCATCCTCGTTCCATGGGTCTGTGAGTGGAGAGAAGTATGTATGTAAAGCTCCCAGCTGGCTGCTGGGGAAGCATGTTCTGGAAATCCCTCATTCTCTGGGGCAGTATGGCTAACTGTGGTGGGTGGGAGAAACCCCTGGCTGAGATTGTGAGTTAAGCGGGTCTTGCAGGGAGCTCTCCCAAGGTGTGTTGGCCTGTTTTAGAGCTGCAGACAGTTCACCTGTGGAGGCATCAGGAGAAGAGCCTGTGTACTGACAGTGTGACTGTCTTGTGCATGAGTCTTCTCATACACCCCACAGGAAGCTTGTCTGTGGAACGGTCTTATGGAAATGAGTGGTTGGCAGACCCAACGGTGGAAATTCAGCTGTTTAGGAAGGACATAGTAGCTCTGGAGGACAAAGCTGCCATTCCTTCTGAGATGGCTAGGGGAATGAAAATGAATTGAGTCAGATTTCATAATTGGGCAACACTGACCTGTTGACACTTGTGGACCTTTTCACAGTCTGATTTAACAGTACAATTGGGACTAAAGAAGGAGATGAAAAAACTGCTCTTGGTGATGTAGCCCGGTCGTGTGAGCTCTGAGGTGAGGCAGGCTGGGTTAAATTCTGAGCTAGACCAAGTTTCGTTTGGTGGCTTAGGACTCACAGTTCTATCATTAAGAAGGGAGTAATAACATCCTATGGACTACTGTGTAGATTAAATGGCCACCACACTTTTAGAGGCGACTCCAGGTCTCGCAGAGAGCAGGCATGGAGGGGCAGCAGGTGCGCCCGAAGGAAGTTCCTGGGCCGTGGTGTGGCTTTGTAGGTTGTACTGCTGTTTGGATTGTATTTTGGGGAAAGATGGTAGAGGTTATGGAGTGTGTTAAAAGCTCTTCCTCAAGCTACTCTTGTTTCTGTTGCTTTATATTAACATATAGAGCCCACTGCAGAGCAAACCTGTAGTCAGTGGGCTTTATGCCATTAAACATCTTTCAAAACTGATTGTTTTCAATGATTGCATAACTTTATCAGTTACTGTTCTCATGGAGGGACTTCTAGCCTTTTTCTAGTGTTTTTCTTTCTCTAATCTGTGAAGCACATCTTCGTCTGAATTTGTGGTTCCATTCCTACTAAGGAAAAGGCAACTTCATTCTTTAACTGTGGTTGGACATTGAAATCCGAGTCCACATTTAATGCTATAACCATCTGGAGCCCAGCCTTCCCGTCTTGCTGTCCTGTTGTTTTGTCTCACTGGCCTATAGACCTGGGAATTTGTCCTCATCATGGTCCCTTTTGGTGTTAAGCGCTGAATGAGTGCTCGTTGAAGGTTTTGGAGGTTAGTTGAGGTTACAGGTTCTGAGACTGCACAGAGGGCTGAGGTCCCTAATGCTCTTCTGTATTGTCTGAATTATTCTCAACCGACAGGGTCAGGGATATAAATGGTGATACAATCTTCTCCCTTCAGTAGCTTATTACCTACTTAAGATAACAGCAGGAGGAAGGAAGCAGAGATGTCAGCCAAGTCAGAAATCTCACCTGGAAGCTTGGCAGGGAATTTAGGAGTCCTCCATTCAGAAAGAATGCTTACTCCAGGGGCTCCCTACGGGACAGGAGGTGGACTGGGTTTGAGGAGTTGCTTGTGAGTGGGAGGATGGAGGAGTGAGTGGGGGAGGAGGGAGAGAGATAAAAATGGGGAATACAATAAGAGAGAGGGAGGTGAAGCAGTATGATTGAGGCAGGTGCTTAAAAGTGCGAGCATTTGGCTGCAGGAGGGAAAACAACATTGCACAGCTAGGTAGAGTGGGGCCATAATAAGAAGGTTGGAAGGCAAATGGATTTTGAAGGCAGAGTAAGCAATAAAGAGTCTTTGTGGGTTTATGAGGGACGTGAGGAAAGTGGTTGAACTGGAAATTCAAAGGTGGTGTCGGAAATCTGCCTCTGAGAAGGTCATTCATAAGTACATAAGCACTTGGTAATAATATTTGTATGCACCTAGGATCCATTAAAGTTCAAATCGGTCCACCGCATCTTCCATGTCTAGGGATGGCTGTCGTCTCCGTTTTACAGGTGGGAAACTGAGTTCTCAAGTGATCAGGTGAGTCTTCAGGATTGGGCCCCAGTTCTGCAGTGATGCCTCAGGGCAGAAGGGCCTTACCTTCCACCTTAGAGGAAGAGCTTCTTAGGGGATGGAGTAACTCATCACCAAGGTGGCACACCCTGGAGGCTTTCCACACCTTTGATTCACCACCCGCCCAGGTCTGTAGCAGTTGCCATCATATTTTACAGAGAAGGAAATGAAGGCCTAATGAGGTGAACTTGTCGGATCACACACACCTTACTGGAGGCAGAACCTGGGAGCCTTCATCTCAGGGAGTACCGTTCCCTTGAGTTGGTTCTTTTTAGAATTCATCACTTACATCAGTGGTCCTCAACCTGTGGGTGTGGTCGCAACCCCTTGGGGAAAGTCAAATGACCTTCATAACAGTAGCAGAATTATAGTTATGAAGTAGCAGCAAAAACAATTTTGTAGCCAGGCGGTGGTGGCGCACGCCTTTAATCCCAGCACTTGGGAGGCAGAGGCAGGCGGATCTTTGTGAGTTCGAGGCCAGCCTGGTCTACAAAGTGAGTCCAGGACAGCCAAGGATACACAGAGAAACCCTGTCTCGAAAAACCAAAAAAAAAATTTTGTGTGGGTGGGAGGAGGGGAGGGTGGGAGGGTGGAAAGAGGGTACTGTGATGGAGATGTAACTTGAAGTAATAAATAAACAACAACAACAAAAAAATAATTTTGTGATTGTGGGTCACCACAACATGAGGAATTGTATTAAAAGGTCACAGCATTAGGAAGGTTGACTTAGATGAACTACAGGAACCGCTATTTCCTGCTCAGGAATGTGACAGAATAGATTTGGGGAGGGCACCATGTCTACAAATTAAGATATTCTGGAATGGGTTTACTGAGCATGTGTTTTGGCTTAATGGTTCATGATATCTTACGGAGGTGAGTGAAATATTAAGAATGTGTTAAGACCAAGTAGTAGGGATTTCAAAAAGGTAGCCATGGAAACTACAAATGGGATTTCTCATGATTTTGGAGATCTAACGTTAAATTTCTTCAGAGCCTCTCTTTAATCTCAGAATGTTCTCAGTGTGCAAGGTGCCCTGTGAGTGGGCCATGTTTACGCCTCTAGTCTCTCAGTCATTCCTCTTATATTTTGCATACAGCTTCATGGGCAGGATTTTAAATCCTATTCACGGTCATGCTCCAGTCCTCATTATATGTGATGGGATATGTCTGTCCTCTTGACCCATCTCTGCCCTTCTCTTTAACTTGCATCTGTCTGTCGAGACTCAGCATCCTGTCCAGTCTCTTCTGGGGTACCGCATGGCTCATACCCTACCTCTGAACTATGACTGGCATTTCTGACTCAGGCTCGTCTTGTCAGGTGGCTCCTTTCTTGCCTCTGCTTTCCTGGAAGGTGTCACAGGGTTGGCAGTGTGTATGTGGTGTTTGGGGGATACTGAATTGGTCACCATAGGTGGAATGGCTGGTTTGTTACTGAAGTTAGAAGCTGCAGAGTGACTTAGCCATAGTTTTTTTTTTTTTTTTTTTTTTTTACTACAAACAATATAAATGGACTTTGGTAATTAAATTAACTTTTTGTTTTTGTTTTTTTGAGACAAGTTTTCTCTGTGTATCTCTGGCTGTCCTGAACTCACTCTGTAGACCAGGCTGGCCTGGAACTCACAGAGATCCACCTGCCTCTGCCTCCTGAGTGCTGGGATTAAAGATGTGCGCCACCACACCCGGCTAAATAAACCCTTTGAGAGGACCCTGCTTAAGCTTGCTAGTGATGTACCAGCTGCAGGCTCTCCTGGGGCAGAGATAGGACAGAGAAAATCCCATGGCTTCTGTAAGGGTCATGGAATTCTACTTCCTGTCAGAGTAAAACAGGGAGATCAGGGTGCTAGCAAAGAAAAGGGAAAGAGGCGAGGTAACAGCACCCCACAAATGTTGGCTTTGCAGAAGAAAAGAAAGGCATGGAAGAAGCCCATGAAGGGGCTCTCTTTCATATACTGAGAGACAAGAAGGCCATTGCTTTCTGGGATGTTGGGAACCACTGAGGGATTTGGAAGAGGATAGGGCTAGATAGTAGCCTAGGGAAGTATTTTCAGGATAAGGACTAGAGGGAACAGGGACTTAAAAGTGGGGAGATTAATGTCAGTGGGCAGTAAACACAGAAACAGGAATCTGGAATTTTTCATGCGTCCTGAGTAGATGAGAGACTCAGCCTCCCAGACCTTGGGGAATGTGTGGACTCTTGTCTCAGGTATCCATGGCAGGGCTACTCCGTAAAATGCAGCTGAAGTAAATTCATTAACATTTATCCAACCACAGTGTCCTTTCCAGGCGCTGGCTGCCTCCTGCCCTCTATGTGTCTGATAATTTTCTGGCCATCATTTATTTCTGTTTCCTGAGATAAAAAACTGAGGCATGTAAAAGCCCCCATGTGCACAGTAACCCCCCCCCCCCCAGCACACCATTGGTTTGTCAGAGGAAGACTTTTTTTTCTCTCTCTAGGCTGTGTGTCCCTTCTCGTCCTTGGCATGCTCTGATACAGGAATTAATTGAAGTGCAAGGTTGCTTGAATACTGATGTCCAACCCCATTGGTCCGGGAAACCCATCTCTGTGAATTATGAACAGTGTCCATACAGTGGCCTATTCACTTCAATGCTAATTGTCACCATTTGAATGGAGTTGGGCAGCACGTGGAAAGTAAGAGAGAAATGCCCTCAACAAGGCTCTTTTCATGGATGGCCCTTACAATGTGCCTGATTCTATGGCTCATGGACAAAGGTCTGTGTTTTCTCTCAGGGTTTTGCCATACTTCTAGCTTGTACGAGTAGGGGTTTGGCCTAATTATGGTTCACAGGTCAGCACTTTTAACCTATGGGATGGGCATTCCTAGAGCAACAGCTTTTTAATTTATTTTTAGTGACTTTTAATGATTTTTTGACTTGATGAATAAGTGCATTTTTATCTTAAGAGATCATTTCATAATTGTACTTCCAAAGAGTCCCCCCATGCCATCTCATTTTGTCTCCATAGGCAAAATAACAAAGATAATTTTTTCTATCTTAATTGTCAATTATATAATTTTTTCCCGGTGCTAGGGATTGAAGCCAAGGCCTGTGCACACTAGACCAGCATACATCGCCATACAATCATACCCCTGACATTTCTAAAATTTCAAAGACACGGTCTTTCTGCCAAGCTCAGGCTGACCTTTAACTCATAATTCTCCTGCTTCATAAGTGCTGAGATTACAGGCCCATGTTGCCACCCAAACTTCCATGGGGGTTATAAGAAAATAGAACTGATGTTTCTGGACCTTAGAACCTCGTAGATCCAATTTCACTGTCCCTTTCTATGTGTAGCTCATGGCTTTTAATGTGCAGACACCTCTGAACTGTCCAGAAAGCCTGTGTGTATACAGGCGAAAGCATCTCTCCCAAGACAGTGCTGGCACACTGAGAAACAAAGTTGGGAGGCAAAGGTCACCAGGAACCAGGATTGACTTGAGCTGCTCCATTTGTAGTTAGCGCCTCATCCTTGACTGCTAGGAAATTCAAATTCATTTTTCTTTGTACCATGACTATGATTTCCAAGGAAAATAGCCTCGTGTGCCAAAGTCTAACCAGGGAACTGAACTGTGAGAAAAGGTAGGCTGGGGGAGGTTTCTTGTGAACAAGCCAGGTGGTTTCCCATCCTTGTTTCTACAAATCTTGTCTGCTATAGTCAGAGTGTGGCAGGATTTTGTTTCTAAAAGCCCTGTTTTGGCTGTGGACATCTTTCCTCTTCCCCTTCTTGACTTTGACATGTAGGGCAGGCCCAGATTCTGCTTCTCTGTTTGTTTTGTTCACCTTCCTACCAGAGTTCTAATCAGAAAGACTTAGCCATAAGAGAGATTGGTGGGTAAAGTTCAGAATGCCTGTCTCATGCTCTGAGACAGCTAGCTCTTCATGTGTGCGTGTCTCTCAGACTGATAGCATCTGTAACCAAGCTCCTGGTTTCCTTGCCTACCTCTGCACCACCCACGCCACCCCCCACGCCTGCCGTTGGCTGCTTCATGCTTTCCTCAGACTTCAAGCCTTGGGGGGACAGCTGTCTCTCCTTTTCCTTCTAATTTCTCTCCCAGTTTGTCAGGACATCTTACTAACTGTCTGCTGCACATATCCAAATCTGACTACTTCTCATCAGTTCTTTTTTTTCTTTTTTTTGACATGTCCCCTTCTCAGCTATTGTCCTTTTTGTTGACTTACAGCTGTGGCCTCCAACAAATCCCCTGCTTTTTCCCTTGACCCCTCTCAGCCTGCCCCCTGCACAGTAGTTGATATGCACACATGTTAATATATCTGTGCCAGAACACGACATTCCTCAGCTCAAAACCGTAGATGGTTCCTCAGACTCCGAAGGATGACCTTTGAGGCCTTAAGGGATGAACCTTCCACTCTTTGATATCCTCCTCTTCCATTGCCTTTTTTCTGTTCCCTCTGTGCACACGGTCATGCCATGCCCAGGCTTTCCAGAGCTCAGCCTACCCATCTGCACAAGTTTCTCCTGCTGGCCTTCCTCAACAGTTGTGTTTAAAATTGCACCTACTTCCACCCTGGCCAATCTCCCCTGCCTTTGATTCCCTTCTGCTACCTTCTAATGTGCTATATATAACACTTGCTTTTTAGATACTATATATTGCCTATCAATAAATTGGAAACCTCAGAAATGCTGGGAGTTTTGCTTTTTCTTGCTCAGTGGTATAAAATTTACCATGAAATAGCCTGACACTCAGAAGATGCCCAGATATTCTTGAAGACTCTTGATGTTTTCCAGACAATCGCCACTGTCCTCTAATGTCAAAGAAGCTAATGATTAGACTCATTGTCTTAAGACAGTTTTGCTGGCTACAGAGAACAGTGAAGTATCCTTGTGGAAAAATAGAGTTGGAAGACGAGGTGAACAATTAGGAAACAGAGCTGTGACGGTTGATGGGTAAGTTTCAGGGTAGATGAAAGAGACACTGTTGCGTTTGAGCCAAGATTCTATGTCACATTTGCCACTATTAGACTAGGCAAGGAGAGACTCATGGGTTAGATAGGCTGGAGCTGGATGGAATTTGTAGGGTGTGGATGGGGACACATGGAAGGCTAGTGTCGGCCAAGGGAGGATTTATGTGGCAGATGGTGACCAGGGCTCGTTTTTCATTAGAGGAGTAAAGTCTGGAAAACAATGACTGAATGCTGAGTCCTAAACCAGGCATTAGTTTCCAGGATGGATTAGAGGAGGGAGTTAAACACCCTTGGCGATCCCTTCACAGGCTCTTAGAATAGAGTTCCAGGTGGCAGTGGGGATGGTCCATGGAGTGCCAGATTAGCAATAAGAATGAAGAAGTAACAAGGGGAGTGTTCCGGCTTGTGGGGTAAGGGAGTCAGCCTCGAGCTAGGATTATGACCAGAGAGGCCCAGTACCTTTAGGCAAGCACTCCCCACTCTAGCCCGTTAGTACATTTAATAAACTGGGGGCTTTAGTAAAAGAGGGCCAGTGGATCTGACCGGCTAGCAACGGTAGATATAATTATGTGAGGGGAAATAATCAAAGCAACAGTTCTCTCTCCAGAGAAGAGGAAACACCAGGAGGCAGAGGAGGCTGATGAGGTGTATGTAGTGTTGAAAGGCTTTGAGGAAAAGGCAATCGCTGGTGCACGTACTTGCCGGCAGTAGCTGCTTTGTTCGTCCCTACTGCTTCATAAAATAGATGCCATGGCACCATTTTTACACATAAGGAGTCGAAAGTCTTGGAGCACGCGGCTTACAAAGTGGAGTCAAAGTTAGTAATTTATTTATTTATTTGTTTATTTATTTATTTATTTATTTATTTTTTGTCTTGTGGTGGTTTCGTTTCTTTAAAAAGTAATAGAAGATTAAAAGATTTAAGAGTTAAGAATTTAAAAATTGTCAAATACAAAATTAAATATAGACTACAAATTAAATATGTAGTTACATTATTCTTCTTTTTGCAATTTAAATTTGAAATTATAAACTGTTCATAATTGATATATATATATATATATTTACATTTACAGATAAAATATGTGGCCATCTCAAATCAAACAATAGAGATTTTTTTTTTAAGGCTTGTAATGTTTATGTCCCTCCCTGCAAGTCCAAGCTGTCGAGGATAAACATTGATAGTTTTGATATTTCTCTATTTTTTTCCTTCCTGTTTTAGTCTCAAGATGTAGCCTAGGGTGGCCTCAAACTCTCAATCCTCCTGCCTCTACCTCCCAAGTTCAGGGATTAGAGGTGAGAGGCACCACATCCACGTCTATATTTTTCTTGGTCATCCTCTAAAATATTATTTACTAAAATAGAATCACACATTACTCTGCAAATTGCCTAAGATTTCTTTGTTTTGATGTATTTGTGGTGCTAATATAGTTTGAAAATCTGAGAAATTATCTTTTGTCAATTCATAGAAATTATAAAGGACAACACTTGTTATTTATTTTTGTATATTGCCCACTTTCTCAGTGTGGAACTTCTATATAAAGTATGTTGGGCTTGTTCTATATTTTGTTTTTCCTAACAGATCTCTATCTTTTTTCATATTCTCTAGTTCTTGATGTTTGGGTTTTTTTTTTTTTGCTCATTTCTTAAGATTCAAAATCCAATGTATACTAATTGACACTGTCATTCTATTTAACTCAATGAAAATTTAAACACTGTGTCTTTTTTTCTGAAGTCTTTTCATCTTAGTCATCTTGACTTCATCTTTCTGCATAATATCCTATTTCATTTTAAAAAATGTTTTCAATTATTTTCAAGGCATTTTTATTTAAATCTGTTGACTTATAGGCTGATTGGTTAATCTATCTTTTGATGTTTGGAAAGGACTGATTTTTCTATTTGTGTTATAATTTGTGTTATTTATAGATTTTTTTTGGTTAAGTGTTTTATAATTTTTAAATTGCACACCTATGTCCAATGAGATGTTAACTGTGGGTATCTTGGAATTCTGAGCTAGCCTCATATGTGCTAGTATAGGACCATTTTGTATGTTAGTTTTCCAGTTGAAGCCAGAGGGGATCCTCCCTCTCTTTCAGACTTAGAACTCGGGCTAGGAAGATTGTTTCTTTCTTTCCCTTTAGCTCTTTGCCACATTTTTTCTAGTATTATTGTTAATTATTGTGAGCCCTGCCCCATGGAGAACTTTTGGTTTTTATTCCCAGTCACATACGAGTTAAGGTTTTTGTCTCCTTCCTTAGGGCCTGTTAGAAGCTGATCTGGGCTGTTGAAACCACCAGAATCTTCAGGGAAAAGATTCTTTGTCATAAATTCCCAGTATTATTATTATTTTCTGTGAGCATTTATAGATTTTGGAGAACTTCCTTACAATTTTGAAGAGTTCAATTACTCATTTAAGCAATTCTTGAAATAGTTCAGCTAATGTTCTGACCATTAAGACCCTGAGGTTATTTAGGCTATAATGTAGCAGAAAGGAGAGCCACAAAAACCCAATGAACAAACTCCTCTAAGGTCATTCTATGAACGTCACCTGTCGGGTAATATCCCCTGTCGGTTTGGTGTGTGTTTTCAGTTATTTTCTGGCAATTTAATCAATGTCTCCTCTGGGTTCTCTGTTAGCAAGCAGTGCCTCTTTTTGATGTTCTCAGAATCACGGCCTTAGCTATTCTTCCAGGAGAACCTTTACTTCTTAGGACTAGGGGCTTTGTTTCCCTCATGCTGGGACTTTTAGCTGAGGAAAGAAAGATTTGAATGTACCAAAGAAGAGGGGATCATCTTCCAGCAACTAGGAAAAAATGGGACCCACATGGGGGAACAGATAGCTGATAACAGGGAGGGGTGGGGATGGGGATAGGGTAGGGGTGGAGGTACAGAGGTAAAAAGGATACCCCCACCTCCTTCCCCCCCCACCACAAAGGCCTATTCTCTGATCAGTTAATGGAATTGTTGCCTTCACAGTAAAAAGGTGTCTCTGTCCAGAGTGTGGTGGCATTGCACAGATGGAATCATTATTTTACATTTTAATTTTTATTCTTTTAACATAGTTAAAAAGCTAAAGATGGGTTATCTGGACACAGCATGGCACAGCCTCACAACAGTGATGCTCACACAATGGCTGTCATCCAGAACCAGTGCTATTGTTTGTCCATCAATAAATTTTACTAGGCACCTTGGGAAGTGCTGGTCAGTGTTTCACTGAGTGCTAGATGAGCTCTCATCAACAATGAAATTTCTTCTGCAATTTATATTTCTTCTAAATGTATAGGGCATATAAGTAACCAAGTTTGTGGTATATACAGAAGCATGTGAGTTTCCCTAAATACACACTTGTGCATATCCTTGGAACTTTCATGTTTTCTGTAATTTAGTCAAGAGGCCTGATTGTCTCTTGACTAAGCCACATTTTTTTTTTCTGGGTTCCCTTTTGAGTCACAGTGTACTGGTTGGGATAAACCAAGACTTTATGCCCATAAGGATCCATTGCCATGTTAACCTTGATCATGTGCCTCAGTTAACAATCATGCAGCAAAGAGAAGGAGCTTAATGGCTGGAGGGTTGGCTCAGTGGTTAAGAGAACTCACTGCTCTTACAGAGCACCTGGATTCAGTTCCCAACATCCACATGGAGGCTGATAATTTTGTAAACTCCAGTTCCAGGGGATCTGACACCATCTTCTTGTCTCTGCTGGCACAGGGCACACACCTGGTACACATACATACACACAGGTGTTTATGTGTTTACTCACATACGTAAAATAAAGAAAATAAATAGCAACTAGAAGACCAGATAGGGAAAAATGTCTTTGTGTGTATGCATATGGGTGTGTGTTCTCAGAGGAGCTGTGGTGAAAGTTAACAGGGCTACTAGTGTGATAAGAAATAACCAACCAAGCCCTGACTGTAAGTCTGCTGTGCATGGATCTGCATGTCCTGTTAATTCTTTGGGTTGTGTTTTCCAGAACACAGAGTTAATTCAGTCCATGGCATATGTCCCCTGATATGCCAATAAAGCAGCTCACAGCCAGTCGCTGAGGAGGGGAGAGAATAGGACTGGAATAGGAATGGCATATGGCCGTTCATGAGAATCTGCCTTGACTTGACGTCTGTTCCCTTAGGTTCTATAGTACACTCTTACTCAGTTCCTCTCCCTTCTCTCCTTTCCTCCCTTCTGCTCTGTACACCATCCCCCCCCCCAACTCCCGACACTGGGGACTAACTCTAGAGCCTCGATAGAGGAGCTCAGTGTTATTTGAGAAAGCACAGTGACATTTGAGGCATAGAAAGCATGAGCCGAGGAAGGGTCATTTGGGTCTGAGGGCTTAGTATGCATTGATACCACGAAGAGGGAAAAGGCCCAAGTTTCACCTGCCTCACTACAGGCAGTGCGTGTTTTGGAGCATGTCCAATGTTAAGACTCACCCACTTGTCCACATCAAGACTGCCTGGAAAGACAAAGCCTTTTTCTTTGGTTTCCCTTGGTGTGGAATACCAACAGAGCACTTCCACGAAATACAATAAAGCCATTCATCCCAGTGGAATCCATGCAGGTTGCACATTTTTAAACAATATTTTTGAAGTGTCACGTAAGAATAATACTGCTTTTCTACTTGACTTAGAATGGGTTAGTAATACCTAAGTACAGTAAAATAGGAGTTTTATGTAGTAGATCCTTTTTGAAAACAGGAAATTGTGCACTACTTCCCTAGAGAACACACCAAGGGTACTATTATGCAGTGAACTGTGTTTTCTGGAATGCCAGAACTACTTTGAGTCCGTTTTAACTATACATGTGTCTGGACTTGTCCCTCAGTGTCTCAAGGACAGAGTCTTATATTTTTCAATGCCATCCTGATGTTCAGGATTATTTTTCAGTGCTACAGATCAATCCTAGGTTTGTGCATTCTCATTCACCACTCTACCACTGAGCTACATACCAAACTCTTCAGGTTGATCTTTAAAAATGCCTTATTTGTTAGTTGAGATTTTCTTTGTACCTCATTGAACCTTATAATAGTCAATGGAAAAGAAAACACTGTTGTTTTAATCTTACATTCCAAAGTTAGTTGTTAGGGTATTGAACAGTTTTTCTGCAGGTTCCAGGTACACATGGTTAGAGATGGGTTCCATCTTCACAGCTGCCTGCTTGTTCTTCTGCATCTGTGTCTTGGCCAGTAACATACCGTATAGTTTCTCATTCTGGGCACCTGAGTCATTGCTTTCATTCAGCATTCAAATCATTAACCTGAGAGACAGCAGTACCTCCCTGAGAGACAATAGTATCCCCCTAAAGGACAGCGGTGTCTCCCTGAGGGACAGCAGTGTCTCCCTGAGGAACAGCAGTGTCACCCTGAGGGACAGC
>CAJQZJ010000067.1:1666256-1745438 GCA_907164525.1 Lophiomys imhausi
TATCTATCTATCTATCTATCTATCTATCTATCTATCTATCTATCTATCTATCTTGATGAGCTTAGAGTTCTATACCTAAGTTTCTATCCTATCTTGCATTACCAACTTAAAAAAAAACTTCTTAGACTCAGAACATCCTTTTAATTCATAAACAATGTGGTACAGAGTTTTGCAAAGACTTTGCTAGCTGCCCTTGAGTCTGAGAGATTTAGCTTCCAGTCCCAGCCACCAATTCTGCGAGGGTCAGTAAAGAAATGCTTACCTTCCCTAATAGCGGTCTCTCTATCTTTCTGCAAACTAATAGGAGGTATAGCAGTCTCTGTCCTTCTGCAAACTAATAGGAGGTGTTGTATAAACCAAACAAACTAAATATGAAATCTAGGAAATGCTTTTCCTGGAAGATTTAAAAAAATAGATTAAAATCAATTTTTCAAAAAAAAACCAGTACAGATATGAGGGCCACATAAATGCAAACTCAAAGCAAAAAATCTCCAAGCTGTGGATACATGCACAAAGACTCCTCTTTTTCCCCTATTTTTTGAGATCATGATATAATTACATCATCTCTCTCTTTTTCTCCCTCCAAACTTTCCTATATACTTCTTGCTCTCTTTCAAATTCATGGTGACTTTTTTTCATTAATTGTTGTTACAGTTTATATATATATATATATATATATATATTCCTAAACAGAATCTACTCAGTCTGTATAATGTTACTTGGATGTATGATTTCAGGGATGACCATTTGATACTAGATGACTAATTGGTGTGCTCCTCCCTGAGGAAGACTATTTCTCCAATTATCAGCATCCCTTAGTTCCCTGTAGTTCTTTGTGTAGGGTTGAGGCCTCTTGGTCTTTCCCCTGTCCACTTTGGGATGTCTTTTGCTGTTGTTCTTGTTCAGCTCATGTTTAGGCAGTCATGTTAATGAAACTATATGAGTGTAACTTCTGACATTCCTAGGAGATACAGTCTCTCAGCAGTTTCCCTGATCCTCTGGCTTTTAGCTTCTTTCTGCCCCCTCTTCTGCAATGTTCCCTGAGCTTTAGGTGAAGGAGTTGCTTTGTAGACATATCAGTTGGGACTGGGATCCACAACTCTTCATTTCGATTGGTTGTGGCTTTCTGTCATAAAGAGATGTTTCCTTGATGAGGGAGTGAGGTCTACATGTATCTTTGTGTATTAGAAATCTTATTTATAATGTAGTTGGGAATTATGTTGGTTTAGTAAAGTGGTGGCTGTAGGTTGTCCTCCAAGACTCGTGACTTCACAGTAACCCTTAGGGTTATTGTGTCATGCTAGTCGTCATTGTAGTTTATAGGTGTCATAGTTAGGTAGAACAGTTGTTGTTTGCTTCCTTCCTTTGGAAGCTTGCATGGTGCCTTCTGGTATCATGAAAGCCCTCAGAGGGGAGGCATATAGGTCAGTTCCAGCTCAAGGACCTCTGAGCCGTATGTCTGAAGTACATGGTGTCTTCAGCAATAGAGACTTACCTTCCACCTCTCGGGGTAGCCAAGGGCAGTAACAATGGGCTGTATATTTTGGGAGTCTCTTAGACAGCTCTGATCAACAACTCAAACAGAGAACTTTTCATGTGTGGTGTGTGCTGTGGGGGTCCCCACAGGAAGAGAGAAAGATTATTCAGTTGGCGTCAAATTAAAAAATGATGGCTGAGGTCTCAAGTCTTCTGTGGGTTCTGAACAATATTTAAAAATACTACTATAAAGAATTGGTATTGGGCAGCAGTGGTGGTGTAGGAGACAGAGATAGGTCCTTCAGTGGTCTTTGGCTCTTTTGTGTGTTTGTTTGGTTTTTCCAGACAGGGTTTCTCTATGTAACAGCGGTTGTCCTGGACTCTCTTTGAAGACAAGCCTGGCCTTGAACTCACAGAGATCCATCTGCCTCTGCCTCCCAAGTGCTGGGATTAAAGGCGTGTGCACCACCACGCCCAGCTGATCTTTGACTCTTGATAGGAGCATTGCCCAGCTGAGAAAATTTCATTTAAACTTTATGTGTAAATATATACACAGAGACTAATATATACCCACAGACTTCTGTGTATTATAGGCTTTTTAAAAGGTAAATAGCTAATAGTATGATTCCTTATGACTTTTTTAGACCTTCTTACTATTATTTTAATCTCCTTCTGTATTTACCTCTCTTCCTAATACCTAGTTGATTCCTGCCCCCTTGCTTTCCCATTTTCCTGATAAGTTAACTTGCACCCTGCTATTCCCTCTCTCTTGGTTATCTTTATAGGTCTGGGCCACCTCACTCAATATGTTTTTTTTCTAGTTCTGTCCGTTTACTGGGCTATACCCTGTAAAGGTGGCCCAAGGTTCCCTTTCAGAACATCCTCACTGTGACAACTAGTGTCTACAGCCTTTTGGAATGCATTTTCTTTAATTATTAAAATGCTTCTTCTTTCTGGAAAGGACAGACCATTTAGGTTTTTTCCCCCTCTCCCCTAAAACAAAGCCTCTAACACAAACAGATACTTCCATCTCAGAAATCCAAGAAAATTTGAAATACTTATGTATTTATAAGGAAAAATTATGTAGTACATGTTTAAATAAGTTTGACAACTTTAAAAAGTACTCTGCCACAATATAGGCTATGTCCCTCGGTGTGGTGAAGGCTTTTATGACTACGTCCTGTTCCATTATGGAAGTTGTAAAGATCTGAACACATTGACATACTCCTGTGAAATGAACCATTTCTAAGGGTCTATAGACCTCTGCAAACGTTTGGCTTAAAGTTCTTCATTATAGAATCTCACTCATAAATGACAAAGTGAATGAATCTCAGATGTGATGCTTTTAAAACTTCAGCAGGGGCTGTGAAGATAGATCATTTAGTAAGGCAGTTGCTGTGCAAGCATTAGGACCTCAATTTGAATCCTTTGCACCCATGTTAAAATCTAGGCATGGCTACCTGTACCTGTAACCCCATCATTGGAAGTTGGCAACCAGAAGCTCTGAGAACTTTCTAGCCAGGCAACCATTCCAGTCAAACAGGCAAGCTTTCAGTTCGGTCTCTGTATTAAAGGAATATGGCTGAGAGTGATGGAGCCTGAAGACACCTGAAGTCCCCTCTAGCCTCTGCACACTTGCACATACATGTGCATTTGTTCAACATACATATGCGTGTGTTCCTACCCAACCAGAACCAAAGCAAACAAACAGTGCCTTTGTCAGAGCCCCCACCCCCTCTTTTAGCTAAGGAAGTAAATTGCACTTCAAAATATATCTTCTGTGGTTCTTTTTGTATATATGTATTTTTTTTAAGGTTTTTTGAGACAAGGTTTCTCTGTGTATCCTTGACTGTCCTGGACTCACTTTGTAGACCAGGCTGGCCTTGAACTCACAGAGATCCCCCTGCTTCTGCCTTCTGAGTGCTGAGATTAAAGGCATGTGCCACCACGCTCAGCCATTACAGAGAGGGATGAGCTGCCATGTAGGTGCTGGGATTTGAACCTGGGTCCTTTGGAAGAACAGTCAGTGCTCTTAACTGCTGGGCCATCTCTCCAGCCCCTATATATATGTATTTTAAAACATATTTAAAAACATGTTCTGTGAAAGGCACAGAGGTCCTTGTGCTCACAGATAAGCACTCAGGAAACCAGTGCTGCAACACACAGGATTAAACACAGGATTGTCTCTTCAGAGGGAGAGATGTATAGCCAGTTTTCCACCCAGAAGAACAGAGGTGGTTAGTAGCCTGGCGACCTTCCTTCCCAACACCCTTATCATGATGGTGTTTTTCTTAGTCCATCTATAGAAGCCATGGATGATGTCACGTGTACTTTGGAAAGAGTTTCGATGTAGTCATGTCTTAAACTTTAGTGTGCATAGGGATTGAATTAATTATTACTAGGAAAAATTTTTCCCACCAAATTATGCTGTGCTTAAATATGCCTAAAATAAACTATTCAGGGGTCAGGCATTCAAAGTTTGAAGCAACATTAGCTACTGAGTCATGTTGATTAAGACTTCTTTTTTGTCTCTCGAGGATCAGCACTCGGCTGGCCATAATGGTTGCAAGAGGACCCCCCTACCGCCACAGTATTCTTTGAAAATTTCATGTATTTGTACAATGTATTTTGATCATAACCACATCCACTCTTATCTCTCCCTATTCCCCTTGGACATATCTTCTTTTTTTTTTGGTATATTTTATTAACAGACAAGATCCAGCCAGATGCTGTGGTGTGCACCTGTAATCTAAGCCCATAGGAATCAGAGTCAAGAGGATGAGTTCAAGTCCAACCTGAGCTCATAACTAACACTGTGTCTCAAAACACCAAGGAGGCAGAGGCAGGTGGATCTCTTAGTTTGAAGCCTGTTAGGTTTCAGGACAGGTGGGGGTTACACAGACAAACCCTACCTCAAAAAAACCAAAAAGAAGAAAGAGAGACAGAGAGACAGAGAGAGAGAGAGAGAGAGAGAGAGAGAGAGAGAGAGAGAGAGAGTTTGGAAGTTGGGCACCCTCCATTTGTCAGGGCTCTAGAGTTTCATGTTATTTCATGATTTTCATTTCTAATAGGAGCTGACAGACAGTTCCTACCAGGAACTCATACTAAGACTATCCTGTTCTATTCTTGTTAGAGTCTCTTTCCCATACTCAGAAAGCCATTGGTGTAGCTTGTGAAGTCAGTCCTGCTAGAAATAGACTATCACCCAGGAGCCCTCTCCAGTGGGTTCACATGAGCTTGCTCAGGGAATGCTGTGATGAGAACAAGGGGTGAGAAGCACCCCATTATCAAGTCCATTGTCTTTCAATATGACTTACATGACCTGTGACCTGAGAGGGTCCTGTGCCAGAATGTATGTGAGAGATTAGGAGACTTACGTTAGGTGACTTTAGACAAAATAATTTAGGTGACCTTAGACAAAATACATGAAAATAAAACTTTTCATGTTCTTCCTTGCCAAGTGTATCCTCTGGGAATTCGTACACAAAATGTCACCATTCAGATTGCAAAGGGCCTGCCTTCTTCAAGTTCCCCGAAGTTGTACGATAAGGTTGTGGCCCAATGCCCAGAGCCAGGTGACCAGAGCCTAGAGTTGACAGTGGGGAGCGGTGCTGTTTTGGGGGGTGGGGGAAGACAGTAATGAGGTTCCTTGCTGTCCCATTAAGAATTCCTATGTGACACATTCTGAACTTGGTCCAAGTTTTAGCTGTCTTGGTTCAGCTGAAGCGCATGGGGGCTGGGCCACTTGCCCTCCCCTCCAGTGGCACCATGACCCACAGCGGATGGTCAGTGAATGATGGTGGGCCTTTTTTAAAAAAAAATAATTTATTTATTTATTTTTAAAATTTTATGTCCATGGGTGTTTTGCCTTCATGTATGTATGTCTGTGTGAGGGTGTCAGATCTTGGAGTTAACAAACAATTGCGAGCTGCCATGTGGGTGCTGGGAATTGAACCCGGGGTCCTCTGAAAGAGCTGTCAGCACCCTCAACCACCGGGCCATTTCTCCAGCCCCAGGATGGTGGGTCTTTGATTTTGAGTCAGAAAGCCAGCTTCTAGGTGATATTTTGAGACTATTTTTATTCTCAATTATGACTGCCTGTCAAACATAGAATCTACTTGGTGCGTGTGCATGTGTGTGCATGTGTGTTTGTGTGAGTGTACACTTGTGGGAGTGTTAAGCACATTATTTTCCATCACCGCTATCCATTGCAGGACAGTTTTCATTGTGCAAAACCTGGAACTCGCCACCTATTAAAGTCCATTAAACAAAACAGTCTCCCCTCCCTGCTCTCGGAAACCACCTTTGACCCTTGATATCCCATATTACTGGAACCATGGGGCATTGCGCTTTCTGTCTGCTTCATTTCACTGAGGATGTGCTGCTGAGAGTTATCCATGCTGGGGCATGTGCTCCTTCCTTTTTCAGGTGGAGTGACATTCCATGGTATGTCTGTGCCATGTTTCATTTGTCCACCACCTGTCTGTCCACAGACACCTCTGTGCTCTTATTTTGAAAGAGATATGTGTGGGTAGATGGAAGTTCATGCAACTGGCAGAGAGGCTGGTTAGCTTGCTGGTGGGCTGCATGCCCACTGTGACCATGTGGCCCCTGTGTCACAGAGGCAAGAATGGTCTTATATCCTCTGTGTTATCTGGACAAAGTCAATTACATTGTGATCTTGTAGCAGCCTGTGAGACAGTGGTGAGTTATAACTAAGCTTTCCTGATGATTATGTTGCCCCCTCTGTGGCTTTTGGAAATACTCCTAATTCTGTGTTAGTCAGTGGGGTGTCTGAAGTGGTGGAATTCTTTATGTGTGGGAACTAATCTGAAAGAGTAAAGGTGAGAGTATGTATGTATGTATGTATGTATGTATGTATGTATGTATGTATATCTGTCATCACACATACATAATTTGAATATTTATTTCAAGTACTTCTTATTTGAGCTCGGGTACTTGCTGTGTTTATCTTACTGTGTCTTTGTGTTGTGGTAAAATATACATGAGATCTATCATTTGGACCATTTTGGGTATGTGATTCAGCTGTATTAAGCACACTTGTACTGTGCAATATCAGGACTGTGTTTTTATCTTCCCAAATAAGAGTTACGCATCTCCTGAGCAGTAATTCCAGGTCTTCAGAAGCTCTACTCTGCTTTCTGCCCCTATTTATTTAACTATTTAGGTACCTCATGTAAGTGGAATGACAACAGTATGTTTTTCTTTTTGTGATTGGCTTATTTTTCTTAGCGCAAAGTCTTTCCTGTTGTAGCACGTGGAAGAATATTATTACTGGATATTCCACTGCACATGTCTGCTGTATATGATTGTCACGGACAGGCCACTAGGTGTTAAGGCTGCTTCCCCACTGTGGTGGGTGGGACATATAGGACTGCTGTGTCCATTTGAGTCCATTTTCAATTTGTCTGAGTATGTACTTAGAGATCAAATCACTGAATCATGTGTTTAACTTTTTTGAAGGGCTGACATCCTGTTTTCTTGGAGAGAATAATTTTATATAAGATGGTATCTGTTTTCTCTACTCCTTTTCAAAAGGGGTGTTGGGAATGGACTCCAGGCCTTGGTGAAGGGAAGGGAAGCACGCCATCACTGATCTACACCCCAGCCCTCTCTCATTCTTTTTATGTCTCTGTAGTTCTCTTAATTATTATACTCCTTCCTCCCTGATGTTGATACTGAAGTGTGGGCCACACAGGGCTCTGAGGGCTGGTGACAGGCTTCTCCACCCACCATAATACTCATGTTCTTTCCATTACAGATGCGGGAGCCATGGAGTTGAGCTGCAGTGAAGTGCCGCTTTATGTAAGTCCCCCAGCATTGGACTTTCAGTCCAAGTGGCCCTTTCCTAACTTGAAACATTGTGACTGAAGTGGGAGAGACTGTTTTACTTACTCTGGAGCGGAGGCTTTTCTACAAACACATGGAACATTGCTGTCTAAGTCGTGGGTTTTTTTTTTTGTTTTTGTTTTTGTTTTTTTGTTTTTTCTTGTATAGTCTTTTAAAATGGCCTGGCTCCTGTTTCTGCAATCTAGGCTTTAATTATCTTTTGTCCAGTATTTTGTTTTTGAAAAGCTGTGTGACTTCCAACTTATTTTGTTACTTTTATGAGTAACGTTTGGATATTTTATTTTGTGGTAATTTGCTGATAATAGTAAAAAGTGATTTTCTGTGTGCAACTTTTGGAGGTATGCCTTTTCTTTTCTTTTGAGGTATGCCTTGCTGATAATGAATTGTATTAGCTTTGAACATAAAATAGGAATTTAGAGAACAAGTGTAAGGTGTATGTGGAAGTGGAAGAGAGGGGACACAAGTTTTCCACGTGCCTTGGGGTTGTGTCTGAGAAGAGTTACAGTGCAATGTAGACCAATTGTCTCTTCACTCACTCTCGGCCTCCTTCCTTGGAGGTGGGCCTGGGCAGAGGGGGATAGGTGTTTGCATTGGTTTATAACTAGTGTTAAGGAGTGAGAACAAATTTAGGCAGAAACCTCAATTAATAAAAATAATTGATATATCCATCTACCACCTATACCTCACCAGCTAGCTAGCACACCCTTGTACTTCCTCTGGTTTCTAGCTTGCTTCCACACACACACATACTGGCTGGTACAGAGCAGGAGAAGAGCTAATCCACTTGTCTGAGGGACAAGATATTTAAATGATCCAAATAAGCATTCACATGTGAAGACCTTTCTAAAGGTTTTCTATAGGTTTAGTAAACCTATATTAAAAGTATGCTGATTTAAAACACAAGAAAATAAGCCAAACCCCACTTCATATAGTTGCCGCATTGAAGTATTACTGTATTGTCAATTCTAAGGTGTAATTTCCCGCTCCTTTTGTTTCTGAAACTGTGTCCTGGCCCTCACTCTGCCTTGGCTGATTCTATCCCTGGGTATCTGTGATCCTGGTCACAGTGGGTCATATTGTCATTGCACTTTATACTGTGTGAAATAATTATTTCAAAATATGGATTTCACTATGGATTGGCATTAAAAGGCAAAACTGTTGTGTAAAACAGAAAGACACAGAAAGACTTGTGTGTTGAGTGATAAAATCTGTGTGAAAATTAACTAGAAGAATTCATCTGATGACAAACACCTAATGACGGAAGACCAGTGAAGAGTCTTTCCCCTGGGACACAGGAACACATTGCAGAGCAGGTTCTTTGTCTAAACCACATGCATTTTGCCCATTTGGTGGGACTTGGTTTACGAGCAGTTTCCATTGACTTCTTGCTGGTTGAGGCTGCAATCATTTTGACACAAAATATTAAGTGAAAAGGGCAGGATTCAGTTTAGATATATAGTTATAGACAGAACTGTGAAGAATCAATCATGTTAAATATATTTAATCCACTCCATCTAATCTAGGATCCCTTACAGTTACCATAAGCATCTAAAATAAAAGTTGTATCTGTGTTTTGAACATATGCAGAGTTTCCTTGCCATTATTTCCTGCAAAATAAAGCATATCCACCACTTCCACAATGTTTGTGTTAAATTAGGCATTTGAAGTAATCTAGAGATGATTGGAAGTTATCCAGGAGAATGTGTGGGGCTATATGCAAGTTTTATATAAATATATAAATTTATATAAATGCTATGCCATTTTATATAAACTTTATAAGCTTTTTATATAAACTCGAACATCTGTGGATCTGGGCATCTACAAGAGGTCCTGGGCCCTCTTGTAGTGCACCATGGGTCTCAAGGGGTGAATGTCTTCAGTTTCTCCTGGTTCACTGCATTTTGGTATATAAACCCTTAATATTTTTTTATTCATGTGTGTTATATTTTGTACACACCTTGTTCAAATTAGAACTAGAGTAAGATAAACAAATTAGGAGCCTTGCGCTTAATCTCACCCTGACAGTCAGATGTGCATCCTTCCGGGGGCCTGTCTGTGTCTGTGTTGAGTTTTATCACGAGCCCTGTCAGCATTGTGCCACTGTTTCTCTAGCTGACTGTGAGGCATCCTATTTCTTAACTTGTTCCTTTTTATGTGGTTTTGACAATCTCAGTTGTTTTAACTAGTTCTCTTGGAAAGAAATAACCCTGGTAAGCTGTATAATTAAGTAAGATACCCGTATCACAAATTGCGAGGAACTCATAACAGATCAGGATGTTGTCTTAAATTATACAATAATTATATATGTATATACATATGTATGTCCTATATATAGTATATATATCCTATGAAATAGGCATTAGTATTTTTAAAATAAAAATTTAAATTGTACTCACTGCCACAGTCTTTTTAAAAATAAATTAATTTATGAAATTTACCTCAGGGAAAATTAGATCATCTGGGTATTTTAAAATTCTAGAGGGCAAAACGTTGGTAGCAGTGATTCCCCGACATCTATTCCCAGCTCAGAAAAGAGCACCTCATTCAGGTGGGTCTTACAAGTCATTTTTTGGTTCCTTTGACTGGGTCCTGTTAAGTGAGTTCTTGTGACTTTTTTTTTAATATTTATTTATTACTTCAGGTTACATCTCCATCATAGTGTCCTCTTTCCACCGCTCCCAGTCCCGCCCTCCCAACCTCTACCCCCTATCCCTTCCATTCCACTCCTCTGGAGTGGAGTGTCCCTACATAACAGTCCCCCACCCCAGGTCAGCAGTCATATGAGGGCCAAGAGCCTCCTCATACACTGGGGCCTACAAGGCAGCACCACTAGGACAAAGTGTCTCATTGACAGGAAACAAAGTCTATGTTCATGTTCCCTTTGGTGCACTGGTTGTAGTATAGTTATCCTGTACTGTATGGCTAAAATCCATACATGTTTTTTATTAATTTGTTTTTTCAAGTTACATCTTGATCAATGCCCCCCCATCCCTCCTCCCCTCCAGGTTCTACCCTCCCTCATCTCTGTCCTCTCCTTCTCCTCGGCTGAGGGGGAGCCCTCACATATCAACTTCCCTCAGTTCATCAGTCACATGAGGGTAAGAGCTTCCTCTTGCTCTGGTGCTTGATATGGCAGTCCACTTAGGGTAATGTGTTCCACTAACAGGCAACTGGGTCCATGAATCGCTGCTGGGTAGAGTTTTACATAGGATAGTTATGCTAGGTTCCTGTCTCTTTGGACTCAAAGAGGGTTGTAGGATGATTGTACTGTACAATATGGTTAATGTCCATTATAAGATAACACATACTATGTTTATCTTTGTCTCATCTCAGGATGAGCTTTTTAATTCCAAAACTATCTTATGGTTAAAATGTCCTGTGTTTCTATTTTATTATCACTATGGAGAATTCTTTTTAAAGACGGTATAGAAAGGTGTTTATAACTACAGATTATCTGTTTATATAAATTTTTGCTTTAAATTTCCAAGTGTTTTGTTTGGATCCATGAAGAGAGCTTTGAGCTTTAGTCTTTTAGAAACTTTCTTTGTTTGTATCTTCCACTATTGTTTTTAGTTTTTTCTCTTTTATTTTATATTTTTATTTTTTTTAATAGAACAGTATCTAGGGGCTGGATTGTTTTGTCCTTTGGGTAGATAGGAGCTGAATTCTGGAAGCGTGTTTTCAACTTAATTATGTTTTTGTTGTGTCTAGTTTCTCTTTTTTTTTCTGCTTGCCTGCACAGTTTTAGCTTCTATTATTTTTAGTTTCTCCATAGCATTTTCATGCTATGCTGGCTGCCTTGTGTCCACGGCTCTAAAAAATAATCTTTTGCATTTTCTTTTAAGCACAAAGAAAGGACATACAATGTGTTCTTATTCTACTAGGAATCTATTTCAGAAGGAAACACGGATGCTGTCTTTCTGTTTGCTCATCTTTAGGAAGATGATTTTACCCTAGTCTTAGGGATGTTGGGATATTCATAAACTTATATGAGGACTCACACTCTCTCTCTTTTAATTTATTTATTACTTCAGATTATATCTCCATCATAGTGTCCTCTTTCCACCCCTCCCAGTCCCGCCCTCCCATCTTCTACCCCCTATCCCTTCCATCCCACTCCTCTGGAGTGGAGTGTCCCTACATAACAGTCCCCCTCCCCAGTTCAGCAGTCATAAGAGGTCCAAGAGCCTCCTCATACACTGGGGCCCTACAAGGCAGCACCACTAGGGCAAAGTGTCTCATGGACAGGAAACAAAGTCTATGTTCCTATTCCCTTTAGTGCAATAGCTGTAGTATAGTTATCCTGTACTATATGGCTAAAATCCGACTGTAAGTGAATAGATGCCATGTGCATCCTTCTGAGTCATTTTTAAACACAGTCAAGCAAGGTGGTCCACTGAGCCCTTATCACAAGAAAAAGGGAAACAAACAGACCATGGTCAGGTCCGAGGAGACAGCATGGTAAGACTGGCAGCCAGATGGGCAGCTCCAATGCCCATTTGCGTAGTGTTGGGATGTAGGCCCTGCAGATCCAATTTACAGCCATGGAGCAGCTTCCTGCCTCTCTGGGTGAAGGGCCTTCAAGCAGCAGGTCTGCAAAAACTAGGCTCTTTGTCTTCAGTGTAGTCTGGAAGATGGGCTGGGCTTCATGTTCATCTTGCATTGTCAGTGGGTAGTGTGGAGTATTTCAAGGTAGTATAGCTGTATTGGTGAGAGTCAGGAATGTGTAAGCCTGCAAAGATGTAAACTAGAAGCTGACCTGCCAATCTGCGATGTTTGTTTTCTGGCTTAAGACTCTTTAATGCTTTAAGACCTAGTTTCAGCACAGGAGAGAAAATAAGGGTGTCTGCTTTCCCGAGTATGGTGTACTCTACTCAGTACACTGACTTCCAGTTCTATCCTGCAAAAGATCTAATTTTAGTTCTTCTGTGTGGCTAGATAATGCTCCATTTTTAATGTATACCACATTTAAAAAAAAAATCCATGCTAATGGGAAGCCAGGCTGGTACTGTTTCTTTACTGCCTCAGTGAACGTGGTGCACACATGTCTCTGCTGTGTGTTGACTTACCTTCTGGCTGAGGACTGTTGGGTAGTTCCGTTGCTATTGTAGGAGACCAGTAGGAGGAGAATGGGGGACGAGAGGAAAATGGTGACTGGCTATGATGCTGACACTTTCCACACATGTCTGAAAAATATATATGGTTATCAGAGACTGCGTTATTTCTAGACTCTGAGAAAATAAGTCTTATTAAACCAATAGAACATATCTATGAAACCATAATTACACAGGCATGGAACTGAGTTGCAAATAAGAGGAAATAGTTCACATTTTATTCAGCAATTTTCAGATATGCTTAATGTCTAGAATTTTAGCTTTAAAATTGTGATAAGAGTGAAATTGGGATTTATTGTCTTGTTTTCTTTTCTTTTTCAAAGCAGCATGTTAAATTTGTTTTTTAACCTTAAGTTTATAAGAACAAAAAAATTTCATTTCTGCCCTTTCTCTAATTCTGGCCAACCGATGGAGATTTTTACATCTGCAGAGGCGCACCTGTGAGCTTTTGCTTGTGGATTCTTGCGTTGCTCCCTTTTTGACATGCTGTACTGTAGAACTTTGAAGAAGCTGGGAAGGGTGTGGTTGTTTCTCTCCAGGGCTGCAGGTTATCTAGCTGGTTGGACAGTAGACTTCTCTCAGTGGCTCATTGTTAATTGGATCTAAGTTAATGTTCTGTTCCTGTTGCATGTTATGTCTTTGTTATTGTTTTATTCGGAGTCTCAGGATGAGGGATGCTGGCTGTTCTGGGCTCATTGAATGTCCTAAATGAAGTCTTAACCTGAATCATACCTTAGGTAGTGGCTGACCTAAATCCTCCCCTCCAATCTTTGCAATGGTCTGGATCTTCGGGCTTATGTTGATATCTGGCTGAGTATACTCCCTGGGCCTTGGTCTTCTGTTAGAGGTCTGAGGACATGTCCCAGGTTGTCTAGTTGGACTGTTTGAGTCCCAGGGCCACATTTCCTAGCTCTGGGAAGAAGTTTCCTATTGAGGTTACTAAGTGACTTGGTGGCTTTGTTCTGGCATCGCCAGGCAGACATCTCCTTCCGGACTCCCGCAGAGGCCCACCAACTTCTGGTTCCTGCTGGAGGAAATCCTGTCCTGTGGCCTGCCGTTTCTCTGTCTGTAGTTCTGCATCCCCCATGACTGGCCTGTTATGACTCTTAACACCTCCCACTCCTGACTGGCCTTGCTTGACACATCATCTGGGAGTCCTTGTTAGGACACCTTGAGGGCTTTGTCCAGTCACCCTCACTTTACTGATGAGGAAGTTAAAACTCCTACATGTACTGGTCCATTTCGCCATGTTGACTCTAATGCCTTGGCATTGTGCACTGCATTAGCAAATTCTGTGCTAAAAACCGTAATATATATATTTGCTTAGCAGTTGTTAGTGGCAGATCTCTCAGTGCATTTGGGGTTTTCCCACCTTAAGTGGTTGATAAATTACACTCACTATCCCAATTGCTTGGTTACCAGAACTTCATTTTCTCAGACCATCAAAGGTGCTGTTTGGACCATTCTTGCCCTACTGTCTTCTTTGAACTTTCTAGTATGAAAACAACAGTATTTCCTGGTCTTTAAAGTGCCTCCAGTAATGAAGTATCATCTGATCCCCTGGAAGCACAGATTAATAGAGATCCTCCAGCAGACCCCAGAAAAAGGTTTGACTTAGAAACCCAATAGAACTTCATCTCTCTCTAAATTCCAAAACAGCAGGAATCTAAGCACAATGATACTCCTGGGAGCTTCTTACTGTCCTCACTGGATTCTGGGGAAAGCCCAAAGGTGAAAAATGTAGCAGTCAGAGTGTTTGGGCAATGATGGCTTTTCAAGTGTGTGCCGCTATTTCTGGCTTAGAGACAGGAACCAGGAGGGATTTCCCCTGGAGTCGACTTCTGGGCCACAGATTCATTTGATGCAAGCTTGTTCTCAGCGTATGTGTTAATGCTCTCTGTGTCCTCACTTAGACACAGTGGCTTGGGCATCCTCCAGTCAGTTGCCAGGGGTTGGGCATCTGTGCCAGTGTTGTTTAAGCTGGGCTTGCTGATGTTGGCCTGTTTCAAGGAACTCTTGCTCTCAACTGACTTAAATTGAGCTTTTCCTGTTCTCTCCGCTTGGGCTGCTTCTTTTTCTTTTTCTTTCTTTCTCTCTTTCTTTCTTTCTTTCTTTCTTTCTTTCTTTCTTTCTTTCTTTCTTTCTTTCTTTCTTTCTCTTTTTAAAGTTCTTTTCCTTTTTCACCTGCTTGCTTTCAGAAGAAGAAAATTCCAAAGTGGGTACATTGTAGCCACAGAGCAAAGTAGACCATGGGGACTACTACCTTGCCTGACCAGCAGCCACCCTACCAATCCCCTTAATGCCTGAGATGGAGTTTCCATCTTTGGAGTTTCAAATCTATAAACACCAAGTGTTCTTAGGTCTACAGTACCTTACTTCACAATTTTGGGTAATGTGCACCTTTGCATTTAATTATTTAATAAATAATTAGAAGTAACTGACTTAATCTTTATTGCATTTTATCAGTTTTTTTTCATTTGTGTGCACATTCCTGTCTGCACAGATGGAGGTTTGGGGCAGGCACATGCCGCATGTACATATGGAAGTCAGAGTACAACTTGCACGAGTTGGCTCCCTCCCTCCACCATGTGCCAGTTCCAAGTTGGAATGAGACCATCAGTCTTGATGGCAGGTGCCTGTACCCAAAGGGCCATCTTCCTGGCCTAGCAATGGACTTTTACAGTTGATTTTTAAGCACAAATTGCCATCCTAGGGGATATTTTAGGTCTGATGCTATGAGTCTCAACAGCGGGAATCTTACGAGAAGAACTGAGTTGAGGGCTGGTCAAAGGGTTCTAGAAAGCCAGCTCTTCTGGAAGGCATGATCACAGCAAATCCCCATATCCTTCCCACAGGAGGGTGTGCATGCTTTAGGGAAGTTGTCGTAGTGTTTGCTCCTCTTTTCCTCCATAACTTGTTACAGTCTGGCTTTAGGCTCCTGTTTTGATTGAAGCCAACCTTAGGCAGGTCATATATCATTTTTCTTTAAGATGTTTCCCCCCTCCCTTTAACGCCTCATTAAACTCCATGTACTATAACATCAGAGAGTCAGAAAAGAGGCCCCAGGCCCTTGCCTTCTCCTACTCTACTTTGGAAAGGAGAAAGGGGAACGAACAGAAAGTGAAAATTCCAGATAGTGATGTACATTAGAGCAGCACAGACCTGGGCTAGAGCATGGTGTTGCTATGCTGGAGAATGTTGCATGTCTCTGCGTGTGTACATACCTGTGCACATACATGTGCACATAGGTGTGGCTCTAGACAGAGTGATCCATGCAGAATGTCCTATATGGGGAACCTGAAGGCACAAATGTCATGGAAGATGACATACACTGCTGGTATTAGAGGGGAGCAAAAGGCCAGTGCTGTCAATGTTTTGTGAAGGAGAAGAAAGGGGACAGGTTTGAAGTGGGCGGGGCCAGGTCAAGAACTGCTGCAGTTATAGGGAATACACAAAGAAACAGTGTGGGTTCCACATGTGCTTTGTATCATCTGGTTTATGCTGAAAAGTACCCCTTTGGGGTCCCTGACCTCCTGCCTCTCCCATGCCAGTCTCAGAGCTGTGTGTGTGCTTCCTGCTCTAGCTGCGTGGCTCTCTCCAGAGTCCCTTCTCCTCTCCTTCCAGTCCAGCTCATCTGTTCTTATTCTAGTCTGACTCCTCCTTGAATACACCCGCACATAGCCTTCCTGTCCTGCCCTCTCTGCTCAGGCCGCCTCTTCTTTTTCCATGCAGTCTGTTTGCCGTTACCACTCACTTATCTAGCCTTTACTTAAAACCCAGATGGTGATTTTTTAAAAGCATTTTTAAGTTTCTCTGTGAAGTAGCCCCCTTTCCAGCTTCCTGATTTTCATTGCCAAGTACCAGTCTCCCAGGAATCCCATGGGAAAACAAAAAAAGAAAAAAGAAAAAAAAGTTTTTCTGTGTCTTTCTACGTCCTTGCAGGTAGCATATCCATGGACCTCCTGGTACTGGGGCTGCCCCTTTCCATCCTTGACAGTGACTCTAATTTGCTTTTGGATTGTTGCTTTGGCTCCTGCAGAGTTTCCATTTTCTTTGACTTTTGTGACTACTTCATTCTTTCCTGCAGATATTGGCTCCAGGCTTGTGTTCACCTCTCCTGTTGCAGCCATATCCTTTCTCTGTTCTTGATTAGACAAGTCCTCTCCCCGTCTATCCAAGGCTGTCTTCATTCGGTCTCCATTCTCTTATTTCCAGGGCTTCGCCCAAGTCCTTCCATTTCCCTTTACCATTTCCCAGTATCTTATGTTATTCCATGCACTGCAGTCTTTCTGTGAATGCCTGTTGATCAAAGGGAAGCAAACTGCCCTCTGACTTCCTATAAGACCTTTTGAGGGATGGCTGTATCCCTCAGGGGGAGGGTCCATTTGGCACAATAGCTGCTGATAATTCAAGATGGCTCTTGATCATACAGGCAGCATGGCAGAACGCCTATACACTAGACATCTGAGCCATACTCTGGTTTCTCAGTTCCTCTCAAATGCCATATTTCTTTTAATCCCAGGACCTTTGTGTAGTTACTTCCTTTGTGGGCTCACTCCTGCTTCCTCTGCTTTTGTGTAGCCAAATTTATCCCATGCAGGCTTCAGCTAAAATGTCCTACCTTCAGTAAGTCCTAAAGACATGCTTTGTGCTTTACATTTAGAAGGCGTTTGCTTTTGCTGCCCTTTCATTTAATCTCTCATCTATTAAATGTAAAACCACCCACCCATCAGAAGTTAAGATGATTTTGTACACAGATGTCCCATACTAGCTCAGCGTTCAGCGCTTAGGTGATAATAAATGGCTCCAATTTAGTCCCGTCCCATATATAGGTACTGAGGCTCATCCTGGAGTACTCCTTAAATTTTTTTTCAACATTTGCTTATTTATTTAATTTATTTGCATGTGCTCGCGCCATACCATGTGGGTTCTTGGGATTGAATTCAGCCTTTCGATAAGTATCGTCACCCACAGATCCTGTGGCTTCGGCTGGAGAGCACTCTGTTATTGGGATTCCTGATTATTTCTCTCTGGGTTTCCCCAGTAGATATGTGACCATCATTGTTTGGGACAAGGGTAGTCACTGTGTTTGTTTCCTTACTTTTGTATTCCAGAGACACAGGAAGACTTGCAGGAGTCAGTCAGGATGGGGCTGCAATCATGGTTGGGAGAAGCATGTCCCAGAGTTTGAGACAAGCTAAATTTCCGGGCACATGTAAATTTTGTGAGGTGGACAAAGCCTTGTTGAGGAGAGAGGACATTCCGTTAAGCAATAGGTCATGAGGAACTCACCTTCTCAAACAGTTTCTTGCAGAATCCTCTGACTTGGGTTAAGAGTCTTCACGAGCCCTGTTCCATACAGTTGAAAAAAGGGTTTTTAAAAAAGTGTGCGCGCTCGCGTGTGTGTGTGTGTGTGTGTGTGTGTGTGTGTGCGCGCGCGCACGCATGTGTGATGTCACATGTATGCAGGCACACGCAGAGGTCAGAAGAGACAGAAGAGGGTGTCAGATCACCCGGGGCTGGAGTTTCAGGCAGTTGTGAACAGCTCAATGTGGAGTCAAGTAAGCAAACTCTGGGTCCTCTGGAAGAGCAGAGACATGAAGTGCTAAGGCTTCCCTCCAGCCCCCCACATGAGCACTTCCGGCAACAACAGCTCTTGGCATTCCTCAGTAATATCTCCCAATAGCCGTAGTTATTTTGATCCACGACCCTGCAAAAATCGAGCCACAACCCTGCCACTTTGGGGCATCATGTGGCATCTTCTCATTAGCTATTTCCCTAGAATCTCATGTCACCGATTATCATCAGCCATGCTAGATGAGTAGCCATGACATTGGGGCTTCCATTCATTCCTGGGGTAGATTTTGTGTGCCGGGTGCTTAGTGAGTTAAATAAAGGTGGGGTCAGATGATGAAGCCTAAGCTTGTGCCTCTTGAAGGGCTCTCTCTCAGAAAAGGAGAAGAAAGTCATAAATGCAAAACCAACTAAAGGTGAGTATTTATAATGAGAAGTTAGAAATTATAAAAGCTGGTAAATTCCATAGGTTAAAAATTCCTAATTCAATTGCTTCTTGTCTAGGTGCCCTCACACATTCCAGGGCCACTCAGCAGGAAGCAGAGTATCTCAGGGGAAGTGCATGGAGAGGAAACAAACATTACTAATTGCAGTTGAAATCTGGACTCCTATCCTCCCCCCTGTTACCACCTCAGGGAATTATTTTATTTTTTTCTGTAATGTAATTTACACCAAACACTCTGAATAGATACAGGATTATAAACTAATTTCCTGCCATCACATGTCATCTTTTGATGGCGTCTGGTGCCCACCTCAGCCTTGTGCAGGTCAATTTTGATCACATTTTGCAAGTTGCTTAATGTTGCAGATCAAGAAAAGTGGCAGCCGTAGATACTACATTGCTCAGGGTCCTTTCAAGGCTTTGGAAGACACATGGACCAGACAGAGCCCCAAGGTTTCATTCCTGTGGTTTGGTGACTGTCCCTTTGGGACTCCAGCTTTACAGATGAAGGGAACTTCACAATTATGGAATCCATTACTGAGAGTATTAGTCATGATCACTGTGACAAAGGGTAGATACACACTAAATACCTACACACCGAGTTTGCTTCTGAAACCACAGGAGGATTCAACGTGCTTCTCAGGGGAGCTTGTATAGGGCTGACTTTCGTGCTATGAGTGCAGTTAACTGGTGAACCTCAGGAAAAGGTTTCAGGGAGATGGAGTGGCTAAGGGAGGGCTAATGTATTAACTGGGTCAGAGGATTCCAGGGGAGCAAGGGTTGCAGGCTGGAACAAGCCACTGTGCCTCCAGCTGTCACAGGGCGAAGTGGTGTTGGATACCTGACTCCTCCTGTACTGCATTCTGTGATGGTCTCTGCATTCTTCGGGTTCTTAGACTTAATTTTGCAAACCTCATTTCTTTTAAGTGCATAGGATAAGGGCAATGACTGCTGGTGGTAGATGGTGGATTTATTGGGGTAGACCAGGCAGCCACAATTTCTTCTCCAGAGGGAGGGGAAGAAGGAGAAAGGGTGGAAGAAGAGGGAGAAGGAGTGGAAGAGGGAAGGAGAGAAGAGAGGGAAAGAGAATGGGAAAGAGAGGGAATAGAGGGAGAGGGAGAAGGAGTCTGGAAGAGGAGAAAGAATGGGAGAGGGAATTTTAAGAATGACTCTTTTGGTGGGAGTAGGGAAGGGAAAGAGGGATTCAGGACCAGTTGCATTTGGAGACCATGTCAAAGACTGAAGTCATCTTCTCCAAGATACCAAAGACTGGCATGTCAGCTTGGGACCAGAAGTGACAGGACCTCAGGAGTGGCCTGTGGAGGACCTGTCTCTGTGGGTGACCTGGGTGTGGGAAGTGCTGAGCAGAGGGCCAGGCGATGGCTGGGGCTTTGAAAAGCAGCACACTAGAACAGAATCTGTTTGAGCTCCCGACACAGCCATTCATCATGTAGAATCTGTCTGTTGCTGCAAATGATTTTCTGGATGGGGAAGCATGGCTTCTTGTTTTCCCCTGAGAACAAATAACAAAAAGCTCACGGGGAATAAAATGGGGGTAATTACTGGAGAATTCATTTGCAGCAGAGATCTTGATCAGATGATGTAATAAGCTTGCATCAGTAAAGCAGCAACTAATGAGAATATACTTGAATACTCATGAATTAGATTAAGGAAATTTGTAAGCCAAGCAGGATTCTTAGAGTTTTATCACTAATACTCACCAGAAGATAGTGCCTGAAAGGGATGATACGCATTTTGGTGAGTAATTGAAAATGTTTTGCATACATTGGAGTGAACTAGCCCAAGGATGGCTGGCATAATCTCTAATTGAATGGCTTTTCGGTGAGCAGTTCAAAACCATCTTTGATAGCAAGAAGTTGTCTCTTCTTATCTTGACTTATCTTGACTTGTGACTCCATGGCTCTTTACCTCCTTGTTTGTAGTCTTCATTAGATAATACAGGTGTTATAGAGAAGAGATTTATACTTAGAATCACTGTATATGAGGAAAGGGTCTCATGTGATAGAACCCAATAGCGAGCATGTAATATCATACATAACTGTATGTTTGAGTTCAGGTTTATAGACTAGACTTGCTTCCACTAAAGAGTACCATGTGTCTTTATTTTGAATTGTAAGAGGTATTTGGACATAGATGGAAAATAATTAAACACACTCTACTGACTACATGACAGTGTGTCAGAACTCCTCACCAGAGAGAAGGGGAAACCTTAGGGGGGCAACAGGTAAAGCTCAGGTAAAGGTCAGGGGCTGAGACATGGCAGATGGTCAGTGAGTCTCTTTGTGTTTCCAGTGGTGGCTGAAGTGAGTAGAGTGGGAAATAGTCACTGAATTACATGTGGTCCTGTGTTAATGAATGGGAACATGGGAACGATTTTGGGAAACTTCCTGGTGGTAGACGGCTCATTATATAGCCTTCGACACTTTTGCTTTGTTATTTTGGTGAATCTTAGGTAGTCAAACATGACATGTTAGCCATTTGTATTATGTGTGAGATGTATGCATGTGTACATGTTTGTATACATACACGGGCATGTGCACACATGCATGTGTAGAGAAAGCCGGAGGCTGACAACTGTGTCTTCTTGTATCATGTTCTATTGGATTTTTGAGACAGCCTCTTTCTCTTTCTGAACCCAGGACTCACTGTTTCAGCTAATGGCCAGTGAGTCCCCAGAATCTTCCTGTCATCTCCTGTATATGCCTGTAACCCTGGGATTATGGATACGCCCATCTTTTCCTCATGGGTGTGTAACACTTTTCCCACTGACCCAACCCCACAGGCCCCAGTTTAGCCTTTTTTTTGAGCACAGTTGCATGACAATAAGTACATTCACATGGTGATGCATCCAACCCTACTGTCCATCTCTGAGGCTTTTTCCTCTTCTCCATCTGGAACTCCTTATCCATTAAGCACCAACACCATTCCCCCAGTCCCCCACAGCCCGTGGAAGCCATCATCGTACCTTTTATCTCTATATACTTGATTATTCTAAGAACACTGATGTACAAATATCTGTTCTAGTCCTTGCTCTCAGAGCTTTGGGTATATACCTAGAAGTAGAATTGCTCATTCACGCGAGAACTCAATGCTTAGCTGTTTGAAGATTGTTTCCCACAGCAGCTGTGTGGGTTCACACTCCCCCAGCAATGCCCAGGAGCCCTGTTTTCTCTGTGTTCCCACCAACACCAATTTACGTTTGTCTTTTGTTTTGCATGAAGACATCCTGGTGGGTGGGAAGAGATGTGGTGTGGATTTTGATGAAGATATTGCAGACGGGCATCCTTAGTGTAGGCAGTTCTCACTAGAGTTCCTCAAGGCTTTCTACACTTGATCTTGGCCACAAGGGCAGGGGTGCAGTTCTCCACCTCTCCACATCATGACCCATGTTTGCACTCACTCAGAGTAACGTTGGTGTCACTTCGCTACCCCTGTGGCATGATGAGCCTTCCTCCATTGCTGCACAGATTTGGATTCTGATTTAAAATGCCATGTCCATATGGTGAATTCAGTCAGCTATGTGTACTCTGAGCCCAGGTAGGGTGAGGTGTCCTCTGCTTTATGTTGAATCCGCTGTGTATCTTTATGTAGATCAGTGTAGACATTTATAGTCATTTGAATCCATTTGGAAAGCTGGAGTACAAAGGAGGCGGGTTTAAGAGAGGAGGTCATCATTGTAAACTCAGTTGCCCCACAGAAAACACCATGGGCAAAGCATAATCAGGCAGGGGATACCATTATACATTTTTTTTTTTTTTTGGCTACATTTGTGACAGTTGATCAAACTGCCTGAAGTGTGATTAAGAGGAAACCAATTTTTACAGTGCCTTGTAAATCTAACCCAGAGGTTCTTCTTCTTTTTTAGGTTCAGTATTCTCTGAACCTCCTCTTACTGATTCTTAGATACTTAGAAGAGGAACCTTGCGGTCCTTAAAGGCCTCAATGAGAGGAGAGGATCTACTCCTGTTGTAAGGAGGCACAGCTCCCAGGCCTCGGAGCCCTCAGTCCAAGTCCCAGTAAGGAGGGGAGGAGAGGGAAGGTGACGGAAGGGGACAGTGAGCTAATCAGTATCCCTGGTGCTCATCTGCCCCCTTCAAGTCACCAGAGGGAGAAGGCTATGTGCTCAGCTCCCTTTCCTTCTAATACTTAGTTCGGGAATGTCAAAGCCTTTAGAATCTTATCCTCTACCAGAAGTCAGTCAGCCAGTCTGTCTGTTCTCCCCCCATCTTCTCTGCGAGATGACTACTGACTATTTAGAGATAGAGCACATTAACCCCCCACTTTCTACAAATCACATTGACTTACATTCTACAAAGAGCAAAACCATGCTGTAATGCGAGTGTGTGGGGGGAATCACTATAGGTGGGGACTAGGAGAGTGCCATTCAGGATATGTAGTTTTGGTGAGGCGGGTTGATGGAGGAAGTCTCTGTTATGTTGCTCCCAGAATGTTCCTATGTCGTTCTTATGATGGTAAGGGCTTGGCAGATCTACTAATTGACCAGTGAATCTTTTGTGACTACCTAAAGGATAGCTGTAATTAAATATAATATAATATAATGTAATGTAATGCAATATAATATAAAATATATATAATATAATATAAATATATGTGTGCACATGCATGTGTGTGCTTTCATGTGTGTCCCATGTGCATTTCTGGAGGCCAGATGACAGCTTGCAGGTGTCAAATCTCTATTTCTAATATATAGGTCCTAGGGATTGAGCTCAGGTTGTCACGGTTAGCAACGAGCCTCTTCACCTGCTAAGCCATTTTGTTGGCCCAAATGAAAGGGCTTTTAAAATGGAAAAAACAAACAAACAAACAATAACTGGCCATGAACAGAACCTAATGACTGTGATAAGAATGTTGAAGCATATCATAGTATGATAACAAATTTCAAATATGGAGAGAAAGCCAGCCACCATGCAGGTTTACTAAGGAGAACAGCACCTTGAAGAATTTCTGACAGCTGGATGTGGTGGCACATAATGTGCAATCCCAGCTAGTAAAATACAGGGGTGGGGAACTGTCCTTTGGGTCTCTAAAAAGGCCACGTTTCACCTCACATATGGCTATCAGCCTCTTTGGTTGGGAGGTTGTGGCTAGCCAGTGCTTCAGAGAGCAACGCACAATCATCTAGTGTGAAGCTCGAACATGGCCCACTCTCAGCATGCTGACTGCACCTACTGCTTGTTAGAGTCTCATGGAGACAAGAGAGAGGACAGGAAGTCACACACAATTTGAGGAGGGTAGACAGGACATTTTCATGGATGTGTTAGGGGACTTAAAATGCTGGGAACTGAAATGCTTAGACATTTTAGAACTGAGGATCTTTCTGGTGGTCTGAGATCGCTCTCCAGTAGCTCTGAGATCCATGAATTGCTCTGAGTCTAGTAAAGCATTTAAGGTAGAGATGGAAGCAGCAGTCCCACTGATTAGGGGATGAAGATCAGTATGGGGAAGAGAGGGGATGCCAGCTCCCATGTTCATTGCCACGCTGTTTACAACAGCAAGGTATTCTCCTGGGCATAGCCAAATGCCCATCAATAGATAGATGTGAAAAATGTGATACAGAAAACCATTCAACCTTAAAAACAAATAATCAATCAAAGAAACAAAAAACTCCCACAAGTTTTGTCATTTGCACAACATTGGACTCAGAGGACATCGCAGTAAGTGACATAAACCACTGAGAGAGACAAATGCTGTAAGCTCTCACTGTCATGTGATGTCTCAAAGTCAGACTCACAGAAGCCGGGAGTCAGAAGGTTGTCACCAGAGGCTCGGGAGGCGTGAGTGGGCGGGAAAGAAAGACTAGAACTTGGCTAGTGAGGTGTTTCAGTTAGGTAGCAGGTGTGGCTCCTGGTGAGAGAGAACTCACATTTCAAAATTGCTGCAAAAGGATCCCAACCCTTCTCACCACACGGAAACGGTGCTGGGCTTGAGGGGAAGTCTATAGTACTTGGTCTGAACTAATCATTTCACAAAGTTTAGAAGTGTCAACCTGACACATGGCATCCTACAAACATGTACAACTCTATTCCTCAGTGTGCAATAAAATATAGAAAAGCAGAAAAAGAAAATGGAAAAGCAAGTGGAGGACACATGCGGATGGGCCGGAGCTGCCAGCTGTTACTGACTCAGACTTTAAAAAGTGCCTGAAGAGCCCCTTTCCTGAGTTAGCCTCTCCTCCCTCTGCTCTGGTCCTTTCGGCTTCCCTCATTCAAGCCCGGCTCCTGTTCCCGTCCTTTCACGCTTTGCTCCCATCTCTCTCTCCAGGTTATTTTTTTATGTGACATTTTGGTGTGAGTGGTGGGCAGGTCCCGGTTCATACAGAGCAGTTGGCAAGTGCTTGTTGACCAAGTCGATCATAAACACTGCAGTTAGAATCTGCCTCCAATTCTGTGTGTGTGTGTGTGTGTGTGTGTGTGTGTGTGTGTGTGTGTGCACTTGTATGTGGAGGCTGGAGGTTAACCTTGGGTATCATTCCTTGGGGGAGCATCCACCTTAGTATTGAGACAGGGTCTCTCACTGGGACCCCCGGCTCACTGACAAAGCTAGGTGGCCTGGCCAGCCAGTGAGCTCAAGGATCTTACCTTTCCGGCACTTACAAGCAAAACCATCACAGTGGCTTTTCCCCTGGGCCCTGGGTGGCAGAGCCCGTTTCCTCCTGCTTGCGTGGGATACATTTTGGCGACTGATCTGTCTCCCATTTTTTTTTTTTTTTACTCTCCGGTTTTCCCATCAGTTAAAACCTCCCTTGGCTATTCTTTAATTAGGTTTACTCTTGGGCTGGAGAGATGGCTCAGAGGTTAAGAGCACTGACTGCTCTTCCAGAGGTCCTGAGTTCAATTCCCAGCAACCACATGGTGGCTCCCAACCATCTATGGTGGGATCTGGTGCCCTCCTCTGGCCTGCAGGCGTACATGCAGACAGAACACTGTATACATAATAAATAAATAAATATTTTAAAAAAGAAATTCTTAATTAGGTTTACTCTTTATTCCAAATCTTGAGTGTGAATTTTAGGGTGTGGGAAGGGTGTGGGAGCAGGACAATCTTTAAGGAGACAGGGTCAGGAAAGACCATGTGTCTGGCCAGTTTTCAGAAAGCGTGAGTCCCTGCTCCCTCCTAGGTTGTATGGCGTGTAGACCACGTCATTACCACAGGTTAACCTGTATAATAATATGGTAGGAACTGAAGGGGCTTCCTAGTTCTTATTAGAAAAGCTAGTGCAAACCAGGGGCTGCCCATGCTATTTCGGCGGCTTTCAGGAGAGTAAGCATATGCCCTTATTTCCAGACCATTCCTTAGCTTATCTCAGGGGTAGTGGGGACTCAGCAGACAGTCCAGTGGCCATCGTGGTTCTTCAAGACAGGACAGAGTTTCAGCACTTCCGTTGCCTGGCTTCGCATTCTTTCAGAAAAGCTCCCTGGCCAGAGGGACAGGAATAGTGCCCCCCCCCCAGGAAGCAGATAAAATCAAGGTTATTTTCCTTAGCTCTGGGGTAGGCTGTTCAAAGGAAGGTTATCCACAATAAGCAAGCTGAGACCCAGAACAGCTTTGATCATGACTTTGATTTCGCGCATTAAGGTCAAATGTTCCACAGGGAAACGTAGGAGTTTCAATTCAGAATCATCCACCACAGTTCACTTGATTTCTCACTGGAAGAGGTCTGGAGAGCGCCTGACTCTGAGCTTGCCGGCTGGCCCTGGCCGACAGGAGCTCTCAGCACGGCTAAGGGAGGCCTTGGATAACAATCGCATACAGGGAGATCACATTTAGATCTTAGGTTTGTAGCTTTCGCAGGAGATCTTGATCAACCAAGAAGTCTGGGGAGTACCCATCAAGCGTGTCCTGGGGGAGACCAGAAGTGGTTATGTAGGAGAAATCAAGATGATGTGGGACACACAGCTTCCTTAAAAGTTCCACTTTCCCCACCCCGCTGTCCTCTCTCTTCCTGACCTCTCTTGCTGCTCCTGCCTGCCGCCAGCAAATAGGATTTTCTGCGCATGCTCGTAAGTGATGCGTGGTTGGGACCCTTGAGTTGCGTGAATACCGGTGTGTGTGTTGTCAGGGCTTTAAAGGTAAACTTATCCTGGGGTCCACAGTCGTCTTCTCTATGCAAACTGGTACCTGAGTTAGGATCCCGGCCTGTTTCATGAGAACTGGCACTCCCTGCTGACCTTGGTCCTCCGCTGGGAATGCCCGGGTTTCCCCGTTACCCCTCACAGGGCAGCATCCACGCTTCACTCTACACGAGTCCCTGGCTAGAGCTGGACTTTGCAGTAGTACCCCTTTGGGGTCTTTCCCTCCCTGGTTGGTCTCACCTTGTATTATTATGGCTGCCTGTGGTCAGACCGGAGCGGGGAGGCAGATAGAGAAGTCTGAGATGTCGAGGGTACTTTTGCTCTGTGGTTGTAGTGCCGGTGTGTACAGAGGTCAGCTGTGTACGGAAACAGCAGCGGGGGATAAGCAGTGGCTGTGGTTTGGCCACTCGAGAGTCTGGTGAGGATATTCATTCTGCCTCTGTCCAGGAAGTGCATTCCTGGTCAGTGCGAACTAGGAGGAGGCTGGCAGGTGGGCCAACTGAGGAGTTCTAGTGGGCGAGACCTCAGAGAGCGCTTGGAACTGAATCTGGGCAGACATCAGGGAATTTCCATATGCATATATAAGCTCTGTCATATGTATGGCTGAGCAGAGAGTCACACGTTCAGTTTAGTTTAACAATCTCTGACTAGAATGCAGAGGCAAACTCACAGATTTTGTAATTTTTCATTTGAAAAGTGTAGTGGTTTGTTTTTATTTTTGAGGTGGAGTTTTGTTGCTTTGATCCAAGTTGTGCTAGAACCCTAGCAGTTCGAGCCAGCCTCCTGCCTCAGTCTCCCCAGTGGCTGGGACTTCAGATATATATTAGATCTCTGGCCTTAGAAAGTTAGTTTTAATATATAACATGTTTGATTCTCTTTGGAGAATACCTTTCTCCAAACCAAAAAAAAAAAAAAAAAAATCATTAGTACCATTCTAATTGAATAACAAAAGCAAAGAAGTTTTTTTTCCAACAGTTTACTTGTTAATTGGTTTTGTAGTATTGGTGACCTGGACCCCTGTGAGAATGTAGATTTGCCTATTGGAGCACAATTTATGTTCAGCTCTTCTCTGCCTTGCAGTCAGAACATGGTGGCTGAGGTCAGCTCCTTCCCTCTTCACCTCTTCTCTAGTGGTCTGGTCATACATGTGAAATTCAGTTAGCTTCATTGCTGCTGCTCGTATTCCATCCTGGGCTCTCTCACAGTCCTGGATAATTTTATTTTAATTACATACACTAAAAGAAACTTCCTGTGTTGTAGAGTTCTGTGGGCAAAAACAGTCTTACACTAAACAGTTCTGTCAGCTCTCTTGTTTTCTTGGTATCAGTCTCTCAGTCAAACCCTCTTCCTGTTACCAATGCCTATCAAATGCTATATTCTCTCTCTCTCTCTCTCTCTCTCTCTCTCTCTCAGATTTTCAAGACAGGTGCCCTGGCTGTCCAGGAACTTGCTCTGTAGACCAGATCAGAGATCCACCTACCCCTGTGTCCAAAGTGCTGGATTTAAAGGCATTCACCACCATTGCCTGTTTTTTTTTTTTTTTCCTATAGTCTTCCTTTTAAAAGACTGTATTAAGCTGGGCGTGGTGCCGCACACCTTTAATCCCAGCACTCGGGAGGCAGAGGCAGGTGGATCTCTGTGAGTTCGAGGCCAGCCTGGTCTACAAAGTGAGTCCAGGACAGCCAGGGCTACACAGAGAAACCCTGTCTCAAAAAACCTAAAAAAGAAGACAAAGAAGAAGAAGAAGAAAAAAGACTGAATTATATGCCACGTCATATAATATGTAACCTTTAGGAATATGGCTTCTTGCACTTGTCAAAATGCTTTTGTGGTTTGTGTGTGTGTGTGTGTGAGAGAGAGAGAGAGAGAGAGAGAGAGAGGGAGAGGGAGAGGGAGAGGGAGAGGGAGAGGGAGAGAGAAAAGGAGAGGAGGGAGGAGGAGCTGCCTCCTTATGCCACTGAGTAGTATTCCCTTGTATGAATATATATACCACAGCTTAGACTTTTATCTGTTAAAAACCCGGATTTATAGATGAAGTGGCTTTGAATATTTATGTTTAGATTTTTGTGTGAACACAGGTTTTCAGTGCACTTGGACATAATATAGACTGATATAATATGATATTATATTGCTGGGTCTTATCATTGGCTATGTTTCATCATTAAAGCATTACAAAGCAGTTCTTCCAAGTGTCTGTATCCTTTTGTATTTTCAGCATCAGCAAGAGAGCACGTCTCTAGTTGTCCTGCATATTTCCATGTTCAGTGTAGGATTCACTTTATTTTAGCTGTAGTGTGGTTGTCCGTAATATTTTATTATGTGAGTTTATTATTAATTATTATTATTATTATTATTATTATTATTTTGAAATGGGGACCGCCTCTGTTGCCCAAGCCGCTGTCCAGCTCCTTTGCACAAGTGACCTTTGGATCAGCCTCTTGGGAGCTGGGACTGCAGCTCCCTGTCACCCAGTTGTGTCCTTCTCGTCAGCGGTGCCAAGCACTGTTATGTGCACACCCGCCACCTGTGTGTTGTCTGTAGGGTTGTATTTCCCTTTCCCTCATTTTATATTAGGTCACTTTGTTTTGATTTGTAGGCTGTCTTATATATTTTGGATACAAGTTTATTTTCAGGTATATGATTTACAAGTATTTTTTTTTTCTTGATCTGTGGCTTATTGTTTTCAGAACATTCACCATGGTGCTTGATTTAAAAAAAAAAGTGAGCCTAGTTTACTGAGCCTATTTTGTTTTTTAAAATTATTATGTGTATTTTTGTCTTTGCAACTGACAGTGCATGTGGTATGGTGAGAGTGTGGCAGTCAGAGGATTCAGTTTTCTCCTTCACCACGTCATCAGGCTTAGCAATAGGCATTGTTACTGGCTGAGCCATCTTGCTGACCCTGAACTTTCCTTTTATGTATCATGTCTTTGGTGCTGTATCTAAATACTCTTTGGGATCCTGAAGATTTTCTCCTTAAAAAATCTAGAGGTTTACATTTACATTGAAATCCGTGATGCTGTGGAGTTGAATTTTGTTTAACATGGGTATGTGCTAACCATCTTTTTAATATATATGATCCATTGTTTCAGCACAATTTGTTGAGAGGATCATTTTGTTTTCTCTATTGAACTGCTGTTGCAATGTATTACATTACATTACAAAATATCTCCTATGTTCAAAGAGACTGGAAGTTTTGCTGGACCTCACAACCAGAGTAAATAACATACCTTTGCATCACTTAAGATTTAAGACTGCCTTTCTATTGTAATACTCAACCTGTTCATTTAACATGTTTTTAAGAGAACAGTGTAACAACCAACTTTACTTACCTTGGCCCTAGTTCCATTTTTATTTGAAAAGAAATGGATTCTCCATAAGCGGCCTGAGCACATTGCACTTGTGGGATGTGAGGGGACAGAGTGACAGATAGTACTGTTGGACACAGGTGTTTTATTTTATTTCCTTTTGTTTTATTTTGTGCTGAGGTGCACGTGTGGATCTATTTATTGCTATTTGCCTTTCTTTTCTTCTTGATACAATGGATTTTTTTTTTTCTTCTGCGTGAGTGGCTTGGTGTCTACAGTACCAGGACCACAGTGGGTCCTGCTAAAACTTGCCTGACTTCTGCAATGGTTAGGGTCTGAAGTTTCCTGTAAACTTGGCCCAGTTTGCATAGAGAGCTGTTCCTTGTTAGGCAGTGAGAAGAAGTTGTAGGTAAGCATCTGGAAAGGTCACAGGTGTCAGTGGACTTTTCCCTTGAACTCTCAGCATGCTGTGTACACAGAGGACAGAGAGCCGTCATCTAGCCACTAGGGCCGAGACATACTTTCACCACTTGCATTCCAGGCTCTGGTAAGTAACTCCGTTCGTGGGTTGGCTTTCTTTCCTCCTCTCTCAGGAGGAAAACAGAAGGTGACCAGTGAGCTGTACAGCACTGTAACTCCATTCTGAGCTTGGAGGTCATTACTTTGTGTATTGGTCAGTTGAGAATTGTAGCAGGAAATATTAATATTGATACATGTGATTACTAAGGCAGTGGAGTTATTCCTTAACCCGCTGTTTAGTAAATAAACACACAGAAACCTATTAGATTTTTAATAAGCCTTAGCCACTGGAGCTGGGAAGATTTTGACCCTCTAACTTAGCTTTTTGCTTCCCCAGGTAAAAACCTCATAGTTACTTGTACATCCTCCATTTGATCTGGTCCTTTGAACAGGCTTCTCCTGGCCAATTGTATTTCTCGTGTATGCTCTAACCCATGGCGTCTGCTCCTTCCTCTTCTTCCTCTCCTCCATCTTTCTCTCCCATGGTGTTTTTCTTCTCCCAAAAGCCTGGGAGCCTGAGCTCTGCCTACCTCCCTCTTCTGCTCAGTCCAGACTGAGGCCACTTTATTTGGCCAATCAGGGATAATTTGGAAGGCAAGTTTACGCAGCATCATTTTAGGTGAGTGATTATATAACTAGTAATTAATATTTGAGTACAAACAGCTTCCAGATCACTCCAACAGAAAATAATGATTTAAATACAAACAGTGAACACTGGTTACAGAGGGGTTTCTTTATTTGCCATTTCTTGTAGTATCCCCACATATAATTACACATCCTTTTTCCATTCATTTGCAAATGGAGAAAATGTAATAGCCCTGCGTGAATCAAATAAATTGCTATGGAGAGAGCACATGTTAATGAAAATATTTGATAGTATTGTTATTATTCTAATTGTGAAAAAAAACTTTCCTATCAAAGTTTTAATTAGTCCATACTCATTGCCCAAGCACACCAACAGATCAGTTCTAAGCACTCAGACATACCCAGCCATTCATCTGGGACTATTGGCCTCTCTGGCTTGTTTTAATGTCAGCTTTTTAAAACTTTCTTTGTGTTCCTTATATATCCCTCTTTACACTCCCCCTCTCAGCTCCAACCTCAGTTCTTTCCTCCTGCTTTCTGGCCACTGACTTGGTCTCAAGATACATGCATGACAAAGTGTTGGATCCCAGTAGCGACAGTTTTCTTACTGACACAACTTAACTTTGCCTCTTGGGAGTTTTGAAAGGTGAACTCTGCAGGGACAGAGAGTGGTACACAGTAAGCACAAGAGAAAATGGTCACCAGGGTCTTTCCAGTTTGTTGGCTTCAGGTCTGAACAAGTAGGGGTTTCTAGTCGAGCTTTCTGAGATGTGGTCATGAGATATTTGTGAAGGTTACCACTCAAAAGGCTGAAAAATGGAAATGTGTCATTTTGGGGGTCAGCCAGGATTAGCTAATCTGAGTATGTGTTGTGTATAAAGACACTATGGAATTTTCATGATGAGTTAAATATTTTTTATTCTTGTCTGGAAGGAGGGAATATGGATTAATACAGAGCTCCTGGGTGGAAGCAGCCTTCTTTTATTTGTCATGAGTCAGGTTTTGTTGTAGAAGTGGGAGGAGGAGGAAGGGGAGAGACAATATAAAGGTAACAGATGTCTTTAAACAGAAATCATCATCGGTTCACCATCAGGGAAAGTGAAGGAAGAGGAGAGGATGAGCTGCTCTTGGAGTTTAGCTGTTTGGCTTCCAAGTGTCTTTGTTTCCTCCTGTGGATAAGAAGGCTAGTATTAACAGTTGCCCATGTCAAGTGCTCGGGTCATCAATGGACACACAGTTCAATTATCATTATCTTTGGGATCAATTAGTGAGATGAGCAAGGCCATTTGCATAGAAAAGGAAACAAGGGGATTTGAAGGGGAGATAATTCAGTTTCTAAGTTTGCACTTTGGGAGATGGTGACAGGAAACAGCAGAGCTTGAGTTGGGACCACCAAGTTTGATCAAAAAGCTGAAGGTGTAAAAAAAGGTGATGAAACCAAAATTGATCACCAAAATTAATCATATACCCATTTCCAAAGGATGCTGAGCATTGACATGTCTCCACTGTAAATTTATCTACCATAAGATTAGAATACCTGGGAAAGTCCAAGGTCAAAGGAGACTATATGTGCAAATAAAGATTGTTGAGCCTATGATCATCCATGGCATCATGTAGACATCAACATCTGGGCATATTTCTGTATGTTCTTGTGTTTATGACTCCATGTGTGTTCATTTAGATAAATTATATGTAGTCGTATGTATAATATTTCATATATATGTGTATATATATATATATATCCATGCCACCATTGTCCTGATGAAAATTCAGAACTCCTCTAGTGTCCCCAGGTCTTTTATGGCCCTTCCCTGTCATTCTACTCCCCAAAAGTAAACTTTGTTTCTATTTCCATCATCAGAGATTAACTTCATAGAGTAAATATTTGAACTGAATGTGTTTCTTCCTAACAAGCTAGAGTTAAAAAAGTAAAATTTCTCAGACTTCTTGATCTTCACCAAGGACTTTATTATTGTCCTTTATAGCAAGTGGCTGCTCCCTGAGGCCTATTAACTCTATGGCTCAGATAGAAAACACTTCTCCCATTGGGTGGATCCCATCCCTTACAGCAAGCAGTAGAATCCTGAGTTAGACAGAGAGGCTGGGAGCCCAGGCTGAGAACAGAGGCAGGAATGGTGCCAAGCCCTGCCATAGGAAGTATATAGCCTGGTGTCTGCACTGGCCAGGGTGAGTGTGGCTCCAGAACTGGCCCATTGGATGAGGTGCTTTGCTGACTGCTTCCTGTTGTGGCTTTTTGCGGCTCTAGTGAATAGTCTCTAAGGGCTTTGAGTCTTTGTGTCATTCTATTCAAATTCACAGCATGGGAAGGGACTAGAGCTGAGAACCTAGGTCACATGACTTCCAGGGACTGGGAATAGGGGAGGAAATGTCTATTGTGAGGTAGGGTCTCTCTTGTCACCAGGACTCACACAATGGTGAGTCCCTCAAATAGAAAGGCAGTTCTGATGCCTTTCAGACAAGAGAGGAGCAAAACAATAACTCCCCGAGGCGAAGGTTCACAGCACTATCAGGTGTCACTTATTGTTAATGTTATTTTATCACTAGTTCGATGACGTTCGGAAACTAGTCCTTATTGTGAAGGTGGATTTTGACTGTTCTTTGGATATCAGGTCATTTTGGAACCCCTAACAATTAACCCTTAGAAATGGGGCTTTGAGTTTTCAAGGAAAGCTGTTCTGGTATTGTTGAATCTCAGAAAAATTATGCTGGCATTGTAAAGAAATTTTACTCATTCTGTGACCAAGAGGTAGTATGCAATCAGAGTTCTTTTTTTTTTTTTAAAGATTTATTTATTTTGTATACAGTATTCTGTCTGCAGGTATATCTGCAGGCCAGAAGAGGGCACCAGATTTCATTACGGATGGTTGTGAGCCACCATGTGGTTGCTGGGAATTGAACTCATGACCTCTGGAAGAGCAGCCAGTGCTCTTAACAGCTGAGCCATCTCTCCAGCCCCCAACAATCAGAGTTCTTAACATACACATGAATGATGTCCCTTACTATAGTACACTAGGTTCCCCTACAAAATGAGACATTTTTAGCTTCACTTTTAAGAAGGAGGAGAATCTTGTCTCTTTTCATTAAGTGACAGTTTTCTGGGTCCAGCATCTCAGAAACAAGTTCCATCTTGCCGGCAGGGTCAAAAGTGAGTTCATGTTTCCAGGCCCAGAATTCAACTCCTATCCTACCTTCTTCAAATGTTTCATGTTTGTCTGTTAACCAGCAAAGGATGTAAAGATGGAAGTTGCTGTTATCCCATTATCTAAATTAAGGCACACAAGTCATAAATGTATTGCCTGTCTTGACTTAATTGACTATGTGCAGCTTGCCCACTTCTTCATTCTCTCATTGTTCTAAATTCCGGGTGTCATGATTCAAGGACCGTGAAACTCAGGTAAGGTCCAGTTCACCAATGTTAACTTCCTTGCTTAACCCCTTGAGTCAAAATGTGATTGGTCAATGCAACAGTTCACCCTGCCCCCCCTCGCTTTGGGTTCTCATCCTTTAAAAATGGCCACCTCCCTGTGCACACAGGAAATAAAGCTTGCATTTAAGCTCCTGTCTCTGAAGTGAGCTTCTACCCTGAACCCAACACTTTAAACTGTAACAGAAAATTTTTATTTGAAATACCTATATTTATTAATATTTAACAAATACCACCTATAAAACACCTATATCCTATAACCTATAATACCTAATACCTTTAAGCACTTAATACTTAAGAACACCTAACCAATACTATTTTACCCCTCTAGAAAGGATATTAGGCAATGGGGTTGTAGTCAGTCTTCCATCTGTAGGCACACCCTTACAGTAATTAGCAGTTTGACTCTTGACAATCTCGGCAGGCAGTCCTGTCTTCAGCTTGGCTTACCTTCTTCCAGGCCTAGCTTTACTGGTTTGTGTGGTCAGTTTATTTCAACCGCTAGCTTGTGGCTGGCTTATGAGGCCAGCCTGTTTTAACTGCTAGACTTGGGTTTGGTGGCCCATGTGTGCTTCCCAGCCCAGTTTTCTTCACTGTGGCCTCTGAACTCTGCCCCCATCCTGGCCTTTAGCTCACTCACCCAGCACTCTCAAGTCCCTGGATGGACATCTTTAGGGTCCAATTTTCAAGAACCTTCTCTCAGCAGATTCTATGCCATGCCTTTTCTGCCAGCCTTCTTGGGCTGGGTTATGGCAAAAGTCTCGTTTTTGGAGTTCGCCTCTCATTTTTTGGACAATCCTTAGTTTACTTGCCAAGATTTCTGACTGTTGATTTGCCCTAGGCCATTACAGCCTAAAGGCTGGCGAATGGCATACTTTGCTGTGCACTTCTCCAGCATGCTTTTTGTATTTTCTGTCCATGGGAACAATAGAGAGAGAGGTCCATGTGGAGCTCCCTAGTTTATATAAGGTCTTGTCTCGCGCTCTTTGGCGTTTCTTGGGCTCACAGACTCTTTCATGATATCAAGCAGTCCCCATGGCTTCTCACAGCAATTGATGTTTTCTGACACTTCTGTGGGTTCTCAGTCATGGCCCTTTTGACAAGGAACCATCCATGTTTCTCAACTAGGCTCTACCTTTCTTGACCCCAAGTCCTGGCCAGTACTCAGCTACCGAGAGCTTCAGCTAGAGTCTCCAAAACTGTGACTGTGTTGAGAAGCATTCCTTCGGTTTCCAGGGCTTTGAAAAGGTCCATGTGCTGACATGTGTCAGGCCAATCTTCCTGCCTCTCTTAAGAGTTCAGAAGTACTCCCATAATTTACTAAAGAAATCTAATTCCCATTACATTAAACTGTTTGTTCTTTTGGAATGAAGACCAATCTGAGTTTGATTCACTTGCCTTTAAGAAGTCATCTTTGTTGCTTTTCTACTGCTGTGACAAGATGCCATGACCCAGGAAACAACTTATAAGAGAAAGGACTTTGCTGGGGTTACAGTTTCAGACGGTTAGAGTCCGTGATCAGTGAGGGAAAAGGCATGGTGGCATGAACATCCGAGAGCTTACATCTTGATCTGCAAGTAGGAGGCAGAGAGAGCTAACTCAAAAATGTCTTTTGAAACCACAAAGTCCACCCCCAGTGACACATCTCCTCCAACAAGGCCACACCTCCTAATCCTTCCCAAATAGTTTCACCAATTGGGTATCAAGTAGTCAAACATGAGTCTAGGGGGCCATTCTCATACAAACCACCACAGACGTTAAAAACTTCTGATGGGTTTTTTTCTTCTTTAACTGATAAGCTACCATCCACCAAATATCTTTTCCTGAATGCAGTACCTTACATGGCTTGGCCATCCTGACAGCGCCAAATATCTTTTCCTAAATTAATCCTAACCATTAATTTGTTTCCTAAAGTAATAAATGAATTACCTGGGAATTATTGCTTTGTGTATTGTAATCACAAGTTCTCCCTCATTAGTTGAAAAGAGTAGCCTGGAGACTCTCTCAGATACCAAAATATATGAATGTTTTATGCATGATACATAACAGTGTGTGGTATCTGCATAGATTTTCACAATCCCTGTGTGTGTGTGTGTGTGTGTGTGTGTGTGTGTGTGTGTGTGTGTGTACTGTCATGCTGGACCATGAGCCCATGGCCTTGTGCATGCTAGGCAAGAACTCTACCACTGATCTATACCCTTATCCCTCTGTTTTTGGAGACAGTCTTGCTTTGTAGCCCAGGCAGACCTGGACAAACTATGTAAATTATACTGGTCTGGAACATGAGATCCTACGTATGGCTTCTGCCTCCCTGATGGGATGTACAGATGTACCACACACCCAGCATCCACCATATGCTTTAAACCACCTACTTGTAATGCTGAATGCAATATAAATGCTATGTAAGTAGTTCTATTGTTTAGGGAATGATGACAAGAGGAAAGTCTACCCATGTTTGCTGCAGACCCAGTTTCTTTCTGGATATTTTTCATCTGAGGTTTGTTGAGTCTGTAGATTCTGAGCCGGAGTCTATGGAGAGGCAACCACATTGTCAGTTCAAGGGCCTGAATTTGAGTCAGAGTCCTCTTTCTCCCTATTACTCTTTTGTGTAGGCTTTCACACATATTGCACAGCTGTTTTGGGCCAGGGTTAGATGGCACTTGTTATTTCGACTTGAGCAAATTTGGGTGCAAATTAAGACCCATGGCTGCTGAAACAAGGTCCACTACTCCAGGCAGTTGGTGTCCTGCTCAAGCCCTGTTTGCTGGAAGATCCTCCTGTGGCCAGCAGAACAGCTTGTGTTTGTTGCTGTTTGCTTTGTTATGGAAACACCACCTCTCTCTTACATGGCCAGCCCCAGATGCCACAGTTCCTAGTGACATTCTTCAGACTTTTTTAGTGTATGTTTTTCTATATTGTCTACACTCATATCAGTGCTCAGAGATTAAGGTCATTGGAAGGAGTTCTTGGGAGAAATGCTTGTCTCAGCTCATTGAATTTGGATTACAAGTACTTAGTTAAGCTAAACACTAAGTAAACATTCTGTGTTCTGATTCTGAGGAGATTCGCATCTAGGCTGTGACTCTTGTGACTAAAGGTCTCTGTTCTTCCCGAGCTCATCGCCTCCACTTGTTTCTTACTGTAAAGATAACATTATGGGGCTAGGGGACATAGCTCAATGGCACTATGCCTCCTTAACATGCCAGTACCCCTGGTTCCATGCCTGGCAGTGGAAAAAGAAAAACAAGGAAGAAGGATATTGCTGTTGCTGGCGTGAGCTGTTTGCACACCTAGCGAAAAGCCCATTTATTACTTGAGTGATTGGTGAACTTAAAGTACTGAAGAAGAGGAGAAAGGATAGATTTAGAAGGCTCTTTCCCCTTGGTGAGTGCTCAGGTTTATTAATTAACTCCACAGACCGCGCAACTCCGTAGTTATAGCTCCTAGTGATAGTCATCCGGTCAGTGTGGGACTACTGCTGCACGGACAAAACAGATTATTGTGTGTCTTTGCTTTGCTCATCATGTAAGCCTGGCCTGAGGTCTATTTTGCCTTCCTTTCTCCCTTTCCTTCTTATCCTAAATAATCTCTTGGTGAATCTGCTTCCTCAATGGTTCCTATTGATTGGTTTGTTCAACTCCCTTATTTTTACTCTCAGTGTTGTGGCTGCTTTCCCCACTCTTCCTTGTAGTCCTTTCTGGCTAATCTCTTTGTATTAACATCAACATAATATTTGGGAAATACTAGAATGATGCATTGCTCAGGTTGTGTGGACTCTAATGACAGGGGGGAGGAACCTGTTGTGTTCCATTTTTATTGGCTGTCTGTCACTCCTTATAGCTTTATTGACTGCCACATGCCAGATGTTGTAAGTGGGGGAGAACTGTAGAAAGAAGAGAATTCATGATTTCCTGGACATGAAGTAGGAAAGAGAAGACATTATTGCAGTTAGGAGCCTTCGAGAGTCTTGTGTGTGAGCATATTCTTGTAGCAATGAGAAATGGCAAAGTGCTGTTGCCATCAGTCATGGGAGTAATATTGTAACACTGAAAGTAGTTTTTATGGAAATGGAACTTGTCTTCTGCTTGCTAATAAGCAGGATTGTAGGCTCAAGCAGGAATGTAATTTTTCCATTTTTTCTCTAAGCAAGTTTTGGGACTCCTGAACCCCCTGATCCCTGAGTAGCCAATGATAACAAAAAGAGTCTACTTTGGTCTTATGTGGGCATAGAAGCAGTTCCTTCAGGTTTTGTATGTTCATTCAGTTAATAAAACACGTAGTGTCTCCCATATTTACCTTCCTCATGAATTCCTTTCCAGGATGGATTCTGCATGTGAAGGAGGGTCTGGAGATGAGAATCTCTGGTTTCATGTTAGCCCTCCATGGGCTCCTCCATCCTTGCTGTAGTTGGGTCGTGAAATTCATTTTCTTTCAGTCATGTCAGAGTGAGATAGTTGTCTGAATCGACCTTGCTTACTTTTCTCTTGCTGTGGACATCTTTCTGGATTCCTGCATGTCATTATCACACCTTTCATTTGTTGATGGTCTGGTGGTCTTTCCTGTTGCCCCTGCAGTCCTCAGGGACACCTGCTCATTCTGCAGGACCTGCTATTTGTTAATGTATCACTGGAGTTATTTGTGATGGACTTCTGGTACCATCCATACCACACCAGAACTGTGCCTGGCTGGGGAAGCAGTCTGCTCTCTTCCCCAGGCCATTCTGCCTCTCTATGTGTGTTCTGCTCTGATCACCTCCTGGAATGGTGCCAGAGTAGCCTCCCCACATTATAGCATCCAAATGCCTGCCACAGACTGCTGGACTGCCTCTGCTTATCTGACAGCCTGACCATGCTGGCAGCCAGGGCTCAGAGATGGGCCACTGGGACTTGGGGCATACCTACTCTCATTTAGGAAAAAAATATTACCTGGGAATTATATTCCTAAGTACTAAATGCTTAACAGAGACTTACTAAACAACAAGGCCATGGAATATTGTGCGCTGGAGAAAGATACAGGTTGAAGAGTGAGCAGTACAGAAGAAGCAGTGACTTTTGCAGCCCCAAACAGGCCTTGACCTCTTCAGCCCAACCTGAGCAGATATCTTCAGCAGCGAAGGCATCAGTAAGGTTTGGCAAAGCATTGTCTAGAGTATTTCAAAGCAAAGCAGTGGTGAGAAATGATGAAAAGTGATGCCAAGCAACACACCCCTCCCATGTTTCTGGGGCTTCTATTTATACCCCATAAAAATCTGCATAAAGATGTTTTCTATTTGGCCAACCTCATGTTCTCTTCATGAGGTACTTCCTGTTGACCAAGATCACGAGTTCTCCAAGGAGTCTGTCCATCAAAGGGTGCTCCCTACACTTGACAGTTTTCAGCTGGCAAACCGTCATGTGCTCTTCTATCAGGATGTTTTGCATGTCCCTCTCATGAGTCTGTTTTTTAGCAGTGAACAAAACTATGTACCATACTTGAGGCCAAAACAAAAAACATATTCATTTAGCACAACCTTGTTTCTAAAGAAATCAAAACTTCCACCATAGGTTGCAGCCTTAAGAAGGTTGAGACCCAAGGTTAGACCCAGGGACTTCTCTGTTTCTTTTCTGTATCCTTCTTTCTCTCCTATGTAGGAGTGAACAGACTTGAGAAAAAATGGGACATAGACATAATATAGGAAAGATCAAGAAAAAAGGACAGAGTATTGAATATGCCCTTATACCTTTGTATATTGATACAAAATTAATATTATATTTGGCTAAATTGGTATTGAACTTTGTATATTAATACAAAATTAAGATTGTATTAGGCTACATCAGTATTGATCTTTGTATACTGATACAAAATTAAGATTATATTTGGCCACAATGGTATTGACCCTTGTATATTGATGCAAAATTAAGATTGTATTGGGCTACATAGGTATTGATCTTTGTATATTGATACAAAATTAAGATTATATTTGGCCACATTAGTATTGATCTTTGTATATTGATACAAAATTAAGGGTAACGCTTTTTAAAGGTATTGTTCCTAGTAATGCTTAAAAATGAAGTTTCGGCCTTTTGCTACCAACTGTCATAAATGTTTAGGATAATTAAGAAATGCAAACTAATAGTCATTCAAGCTTGTCATTTTGTTAAGTACTATGATAGTCTATCACAGTTATTTTCTAAGATAATCAGAAATTAAGTTGCTAAGAGACAAGCAACATTTGCTTATCTAAATATAAGAGATAGATAGGGGGTCTTCAAAAACCTCAGGAGATCTGCAGAATATGGCATTCAAAGATGTTTTCTTAACTTAAGATTTTTTTTTAAAGATTTATTTATTATGTATACAGTGTTCTGTCTGCAGGTATATCTGCAGGCCAGAAGAGGGCACCAGATTTCATTATGGATGGTTGTGAGCCACCATGTGGTTGCTGGGAATTGAACTCATGACCTCTGGAAGAGCAGCCAGTGCTCTTAACTGCTGAGCCATCTCTCCAGCCCAAGATTTTTTTTTGATATTGAGACATGTCAGCTCCTGACAGTACCCCCTATTCTACTCCAAGTAGAAGATGAGCATTGAAGAATCTCCAGTGGGAGATGGTTGAATTAGTGGCAAGCCTATCTCTGGGCAAGAAAAACCCCTTGCTTCAACTGTAGACAGAATGCTATCCAAAAAGGACAAAACTTGGAAGCAGGTAAGTCGACAGCCCAGCTCTGCCAAGACAGGGTAGGCAAGTCCATCATAATTCCTGCTTTATAATCAATGTCTGTCAGAGAAACGGGGCCAAACGACTGAAGATCAATGTTGTAATGTATGGAGAGAATGGGAACTGTCCAGGCAGCTACTGGTATGTCATTTCTTAGTTTTGGAAGCTGCGGGCCCTGCACTTCCTATATAATCAGATATATTTATCCTCTCAGGTCTCTGAGGTGGTTGAAGAATAGATAGCTAGAGTCTCATAGTTAAATTTTGAGTTGTTTAGGAATCAAGAGGGTGTTCTGGATCTAAGAAGATGTTTTTAAAATTGTGATGCAAGTTAGTATGAAAGCTGAGTTAGATATAAAACTTTAAACTCATGGAGATGGTTAGATAGTAGAATGTTAAAGTCAGTTGCCAAATACATATGGACTGGACATTGGGAATGTATGCTAAGCCATATAACTCTCATAATTGTGGCCTATTTATTTCTGTTGTTTTGTATTGTATTTCTTGTTATAAGAGAAAGAACCATTTGTTGGTCTGAAAGGGGGAGCTGTTGGGGGAAAAAGATATACCTTAAAATTTAAAAAAAAGGAAGAGGGTGGGGGGTTGAGGAGGAAGAGGGTGGGAGAGTGGGACTGGAGGGGGGAGTAGGGAGGGGATTGTGACTGAGATGTAACTTGAAGAAATAAAAAATAAATTATAAAAAAAAAGAAGGTTGAGAACCATTGGTGTAACCTGTCAGAGGTTAAGGGTATGGGTGGAATTGGAAGGTTACAGTTCCTTTTGAGACTTGAAGAAGTAGGTGAGGAGGGTTCATGGCGATTGGTCCAGCGTCCCAGAGTCAGATATCCAATGTTTAGACTTCTTCCCAGTTACTGACTGCTTCTCACGAAAGGCAAATGCATGTGCATATCTCTCACAGTTGACATCAGCAAAGGAAACATAAAGTGCTTAGCTCCCACAGCACCAGAGGTGCCTGTGTGTTGTCATCTTACTGATGCTGTGGCTCTGAGAGCCTTTGGGGGAACCAGGCTCATGTTTGTTAGAGTAGTAGCGTCATCAAAAATGGGCCTATTTGTAGATTTCTTACTGGGAGAGGATCAGGTTTGTTCTGTCTGTCAATCCTTTTTAAACTGAAGTGAGAGATTCCGTGGCCATAATTCTCACTCTGGTATGCTCTGAGAATCCGGAGAGCGGGAGACTCCTGAATCTGGACTTCTCCCTTCCTGTTTTTCCTGTTGGACCTGAGGGATCAGGGAAGCCCCAGGGCTGCCTTCTAAGATGTCCTTGGAGACATGGTATATGAACTTCCATGCCAGGCCTCTGTGGACACATGTTGGCCAGCTCACTTTGATTGTTTTCCTGAGTCATTGCTTATATATCGACCCTCCTGTGGACTGGGGAAACCCTGGTTACTCAAGGAGACACGGTCCACAGGTCCCGTTGAACGTGCATGGAGGGATGACCTAGACTCCACCTCACCTGTGTTAGCTTTACTGGTCAGTGACTTCACAGCTTGTTTCTTCCAGAAGTACTTCTACTTTGAACACTGTCAAGGCCTTTGTCTAAAATGATTCTGAACTTAGCTTGTTGGGGTAGCTTCTTTTAAAAAAAATGTTAATTTTGTTTATTATTAAATTCTATACATGTATATCACAAAACATAAACATATCTGCCTCCAGTTTCTCCTCTCCAAGCTTCCCCAAATTCCCTGCCACATGACTTTCTCCTGACTTACTGTCCTTTGTTATTGTTGCCTGATGGTGGTAGGTATTTTTGGTGACTGTTAAATCCAATTAGTTCTGTCTATATGGATGAATGTGGGACCATCCTTTGGAACTTGGAAATCTATTAGTGGCCACACACCAAACAAACAAATGAATGATTATTCCTTTCCCCGTACCTGCTAGCTACCAGTGGCTCCTAATTAAGAGAGGGGCCTGTAGGGCACCTCCTCTGTCTATGACTGGATATTTTGTCTGGATGGACCTTGTATAGGTAACCCTAGCTGGTAGGAGTTTGTAAGTGCAATATCTATGACAAACCAGAAGACAAGTTTCATATCACTCTTCATTATCTTATTTTTAATTTTAGTTTAGAATCCACTTAAAGAATTTATTACTATGATTATTTTGACTAGTGGGGTTTTTTTTTTCTTTTTAATTCTTTGCCTATATAGTTAATAGTTGTCATCCTTGGGTTCTTTGCTTGGGGACTGTTTAGGTATTGTGTTCCCATCAGTCTCTATCTTTTTGTAAAGGCTTGGCTGTGGTTCTTGTCATGAACCTGTGGCTGGACCTGTCTTAACTTGGAAAATCCTCTGCAGGCCAAGGCACACAGCCTGATATCACATGATTATATCTGGGAGCCCGTCAAATAGTGTCTTTTGTACCTGTTCACTACTAAGTGACAAATAATTCATCAGTAGCTCATGCACACAGCTGACCCATATGGCCTGCAGGGATATCAAACCTTGTTTCTCTGCTAGACTCCCTGTTTAGGAGACTGCAAAAATGATCCGTTGTGACTATAAAACAAACCCCTCAGAAGGAAGTTGGGGGTGGGAGATAAAGAGTGTTCTTGCATTTCCACAACCTGCCACAATTGTTGGCTGTTTGTATGTAAGCCTTTTATCTAATTTTCACTTACACAGGATATTAAGTAGGATTTCTTCCTCTTTAAGGCTCACAGATATCATAAATGGCTTGTGTCATGCAGCCCAGGCTGGCTTCAAATTTGCTAACTGGCTGCCTCTGATCTTAAACTGCTTCAAGGCCCACAGAGTGCAAATGACACATGTAAAGTTAACAGCTGCTTATCTTGGGACTAAGGAGTGTAGGACGAAATAAACTATGGTGTGTATGAGTGGAGTAGAAGGAAGCACTGTAGCTCCCTGAATTTGTAGCTCAAACGAATATCTACATTAGCACATGCCTCTTTCCTAGCATACAAACAGATACACACATGCACATACATGCACATTTGAACTCAGGTCCTCAACAAATTTCTCAGCAAGCATACTACGAACTGAGCCCTCCACAACCCCACCTCAGCTCCAGGTGACCTAGTTTAATAAGTAAATTACAATAGTATACCCCTGTAACAGTAAATTTTTATTTATCACTCATATATTTATTAATACTTATCAATTACCTAACAATTGTCTATAAAATTCCTAAATTCTAAACCCAAACCCTAACTCTGAAACCTAACACCTAAAACTTCTTAGTACCTATAATCCAAGCATTTAACATTAACCTAAGTTTTCTCAAAAGGATATTTTTCTCTGAGCGTGGGTCCTGATGGATGGCTAGTCATACAATTTTTCAGTTTTAAAGTCTCTGAATTTTGTTCGTCCCCTTGTGGTCTTAAGACCAATTAGGTCTTAAGACCAATTAACATATGGAAGTTTCCCAGGCGGCTCACCTATTCAGATGCTTATGGCTTGCAAAGGCCCAAAGTCCTGGAGCTCCCTTCTAAGCACTCCTGAATCTTAGGGAGAATCCATCTCCTCTCCAGACCTGAAATGGGTCAATATCAGAGGGTGATACTTTCTGATGCGATTGTGATGTGTATTTTTCCGCCGGTCCAGGAAAACGTTGTTGAGTAAATCAGGAACAGGAGAGAGAGCCAGCCCACCGTCCATGTGAATCCTGCCGTATATATCTTCACCTGTCGGGAGAAGCTTTCATGTACTTTTCCAGTTATGTCCGTGGGCTCAGTCTTTTTCAAGAAAGCTTTTTGCAGAGGGGCGTGAATTCACAGGTGGTCCGAAGATGTGGGCAGGTGCCTCAGGGCGTGTCATTCAGATGCTTTTCACCAAGAGCTGTGAAATGACAGCAGACCTCAGGAGGGCGGGCACCTCAGGGGGCATGTCCTGCTCCTAGCCCTAATATCAAAGAGGTCCTGGTCCTTGGCGAGTTCCCAAGGACATGTCACTTTGGATGTAAATCTTTTATCTTAAAAGTCCAGCCTTATTCCAAGTTCCCTATGCTATATATGCTAACACTAAACCTACCACAATACCCCACTTTCCACGTTTAAATGTAAGTCTCCTGCCCTCCCTCCATTTCTCCCCCATCCTTCCTTCCTTCCTCCCTCCCTCTCTTTCCTTCCTTACCCCCTCTTTCTCCCTCCCTCCCCTCCTTTCTTGTTTTGTTTGGTTTGACTTGGTTTTAGAGACAGATGGTCAGGTAGCACCATGTGGCCTTCATCTCTGTGATTAGCCAAGGCTAGCCTTCAATTCCTTCAACTCTGATCTACCCACTTCTATCTCCCAAGGCTGAGATTATGGGTGCATGACACTATGCCCAGCTGAAATGCAAATAGTCTTAATAAGGCCTTAAAAATAATTTAATATCTTAATTGGCTGTAATGTTCTCTTTCAAGAGTATTAGTTTGCTAGGCAGCCTTTCTTCTATTGTATACTCTGTAGTCCACATGCTGATCTAGGAAAGCTGGACAATCCTTTCAAGATGTGTACAGACAGAAGGGATTATGCAACTGCTGCCCAGTCATTTTTCCTGCACCTGTCTGGGCTACTCTTTCATGCTCTCCATAGAAAACAAGTCCCATACTTTGCATTTGAAGAAAAAGAATGTTTCTTTAGCAAAAAACTTTGTTTTATACCAACTAGTTTTCACATCCGTGATCTCAGTATGACTTTTTAATTCTGACAAGGATTTAATTATGGCCTCTTTGTATGTTCTTCCAAATGAAAAAGAAAATGAAAGATTCTGCTCATTCAGGTCAACAGAAAGTTCCTTGCTCCCAAAAACCATTTAGGACAGTGGTTCTCAACCCATGGGTCATGGCCCCTTTGGGGGTCAAATGAGAATTTCACAGGGGTCACTTAAGACTACTAGAGAACACATATTTGCATTATGGTTCAGAGCGATAGAAAAATTATAATTGTGAAGTAGCAATGAAAATAATTTTATGGTTGTGGCTCAACACATGAGGAATTGCATTAGAGGGTTGCAGCCTTAGGAAGGTTGAGAACCGCTGATTGAGGAGAGAAGCTGTTTGCATCTCCAGCATCTTGCAGACCTGGTTTTATACCAAGAAGGCATGGTGAGCATCTTAAGTCTGGAATGAGACAACTAAACCAGCAGCCTGGTGACCACTCAGTCATGCGAGAGAGTGGATGCAGAAGTGCTTGGGCAGAGGCAAAGGGGAACTGCGTGGCCAGAACCCTGGCTCCTGCAGGAAATCTGTACTTGGGGGCTGACAATCAACATCTTAAATCAGTTCTCCTCATCTTCACAACCTCCTCTCTAGCCCTGTGAGATCCCTTGTGGCAACAAGTGGCCTATGGAGATCAGACACAGAGCCTTAGGTAATATACAGATCTCTGTTAAAAAAAATCCTCATATCTCCTGGGCATGATGGTGCATGCCTTTAATCCCAGAACTCAGGAGGCAGAGGCCAGCCTGGTCTACAAAGTGAGTTCCAGGAGAGCCAGGGCTACACAGAGAAACCATGTCTCAAAACAAAACAACAACAACCTCATGTCTATGTCCTATTCCTTCACGATCCTGAGCCTATTACATAATATTCATGTAACCTTAAAAAATAACCTACCAGCTCTTTTTCATAGGAACATTTTGGAAAAGAATTTCACAGAATGTATATAATCCAGATAGGAATATACCTTTATGTCTAAAGGACGATTATTTGCAAAAGGTAAATTCATTAGGGTATAGCTTACATATAATACAGTTTACTCTTTTAATATACCGTCTGTGCCGGGCGGTGGTGGCGCATGCCTTTAATCCCAGCACTTGGGAGGCAGAGGCAGGCGGATCTTTGTGAGTTCGAGGCCAGCCTGGTCTACAAAGCGAGTCCAGGACAGCCAGAGCTGTTAAACAGAGAAACCCTGTCTCGAAAAACCAAAAAAAAAAAAATAATAATAATAATATACCGTCTGTGGGTTTTGACAAGCACTTCCTGTCCCATGGTCAGCACTACCATCTGGTGTGGACTATAGCCATTATTCCCAAGAGTCGGGGCTAGTCCTCCTCTAATTTGCTCCCACAAGTGTTGATCTGTTTTCTTGATAGTTATAAAAACCAAAAGGAACTTTCTAGGTGTCGTATCAGCAGAATCATATATTATATCGTCATTCAAGCCTCACTTTGAATAGTACAGTGTGTTAGAGACACATGAGGTCATTGCACATTCCAGTACTCTGCCCCTGTGCATTCTGGGTAGCATGGCACGGTGTAGAGGTACCACGGTGTACTTACTGGAGAGTGCTGGGGATGTCTGCACTTGCTGGTGATTATGAATAGAGCCACCATAATGACTCTCAGGGACCATGCTAGCCTAAGGTAGCACAATGCTCTATTTCAGTGGTTATGAACCATCTCACAAGGGTCACTTAGGATCATTGGAAATATCAGATGTTTACATTACAATTCATAACAGTAGCAAGATTGTAGTTATGAAGTGGCAAGAAAATAATGTTATGGTTGGTGGTCCCCACAACATGAGAAACTATATTAAATGGTCACAGCAATAGGAAGGATGAGAACCACTGCTCTAAACTTAAATAAATGCCTGTAAATGTGGTGTGTTGGATTATAAGACAAATCTATAGTTTCTGAAAGTCAACTGTTGGGGGCTGGAAAGATGGTTCAGTGTAGCAAGGTGGCTTTTATTATTTTTATTACCAAACTTAATTATACACTCTAATTATTTTACTATCCTTAATTCCTTATGCCTCCCGTCCAACCCTCATTCCTTCCAACCCCCCAATCAAGATGGGAGAGAAAGAAGGTTAAAGGGAAAAAGGGCATAATTCTCTTTAGGCTACTTCCTGATGATTAAGGTTGTTGGGTTCTTTGGGGGCAATACTAGTCTCAATCCAGAACTCCAGCAAACCAGGAGACAGCTGCAGGAAGAACAAGTAGCAGTTTGAGGGAACCAGCAGCTGGGAGAGCAGCAACCTCTTTCTTCTTTGTAGCCCCTTCTCCTCGGGGCTCTGGCTTTTTATCCTCTCTCCCAAGTCCTTAGAGTTCACATGCTGCAGCTGGATAAGCCACGCCCCTGCTAGTGCTCGAGACAGTTAATACTTTACACCTGTGCTTTAAGCAGCCTCACACCTGGGATTAAACAAAAACATTCTCATAATTGGTTATTTTAATAAACTCAAACCACATTCCTCCCTTTAATTCAAAAAATAGTACATATATATATATGTGCTACATATAATAAAGATATTTATCAGATCTATCAAGAATTATATTTACAATGTCCAGCCCATCTGTATTTAGCAGCCTTGGAGAAAACATCTATTATCTATACCTAGTTTGGAGTTCTGTATTTGCATCATTTTCTATTCTTTTTTGCATTTGTCAACCTATAATATCTTTTAGATCTAAACAATTCTTAAAGATTATACAACTAAGCTCAATTGTAAGATTATAATTATTTAGGCTTAAACCCCATCAGAGACTTTAGAAGGAAATTAAATTATTACTTAAGTATGTAGGAAGTGTAGAGAAAGCAACTTCCAAAATTACAGTAATGACAGAGGTTGCTGGCTACCTGAACAGTCACCCATAGTTTCTCTGTGTCGTTGGGGCATCCAGTCTTCAGCCTATTGGCTCCGAATACCTGACAAACTTTTCTGTGAAGCAGGAATATTGAAGGACTGGTCTACCTTATCTCTGTAACATTGGTCAATCAACTTTTCAGTGTCCTGCTTGTTCATAGATTGGACAGACAGCCTGCTATCAGCAGTTTTTTGTCTAGTGATTATTGTGCCACATTTGTTTTTTTAATCTTTTATCAAGTAGGTTCAGGGTGCGGCCAGGAGCAGATGTCTGTCAGAAAAACCATTTCTTATTAAAACATCTTAAATGCCATTTTCTGTATGTCTCTGAGGTTTTTGAAAACCTCATTATCTATCTGTCTGTCTATCTAAATAGACAAACATTGGTTGATTTTTCTTTAAATCTATGTATCATCTATTTAACTTCAAAAACATGTACAAGAGATTAAATACAGCATATTTCTGCAATTAACTAAACTAATATGTAATAAAACTATAAATTCTTAAATCCTATACAGTTTGCAATAGTAGCTTTCAAATGGACTGGAACTAAAAATTGCATTTTTAAATGAGTTAACAAAGATATTTTCAATGAATTAAATACTTTTTGTATAAGTTTTTTCTTTTTAAAATTTTTTTTATAACTTAGTAACTTCCGGCTGCTCTATCTGGGTTTATCTCTCAGCTGCTCTTGTCTGAAATGGCTCATATATTTTGCTGTGGGGCCTTGAAGTAGTACCCCAAAGTTTCTTCCTGACTGGAAATGATCACTTTGTGTGCCCCTCTTGGACATATATTCATTTTGTGTGCTGTTACTATATTTCCCAGAGTTAACGCGCAGGACATTTTGACATCTGACTTGAAAAGTACCATATTTCTCATTATGTTGGACATTTTGGTCTCTGAGGCTGTTAGCCTTACAATTTATTTTTAAATGGCCAAACTTACCACAATTAAAACAGCATGTGTTTTGATATTGAGGCTTTTAGTGGTTACTGGGAAAGCTAAGGGTGGTAATTTTGTAACCCTAGGCCTCTCCTCTGGGGGTAGAGTTAGCTTGACATTAACCCTTTCTCTCTGAACAGACTGTTTCTCTTTCATCAGATCTAAACCTGTGTGTTCTCTCTCCAGCTCTTTTTCCTTTCTAAGCCCTTTAACTTAATTCGCAAACTCTATAGTTGCATTGTGGTTTCTGTAATCCTTTTATCATACCCTCCTTATCCATTTGCAACTTTTCAAATTGTTCAAGCATTCTCCCCATCTTTTTTGAAATATCATACAGGAGGAAAAGCAACAACATATAAAAAATCCACTCCAGGCACAAATTGGGAGAGAACCCAGTGACAGCAGCCATCATAAGCCATCTGTTGACGTCCTGAAATACACTGTTCACTCCTTCAAACCCTGCCGTCTCCTCCATAGCGTTAGATATGAAATTTCCCATTATGCCTTGCCTTACGTCTGGTTGCCACTTGTAGCACGGTGGCTTTTATTTATGTTTGTACTATATTATACAGTCTAATTATTTAAATACTATTTAATACCTCTACCTCCCTTCCCCCCAACACTATGCAGGAGAGAAAGAAGTTTAGAGGTGAAAGGAGGTATAGTTCTCTTTAGGCTACTTCCTGCTGATTAGGGTCCTTGGGTTCTTTGGGGGATAATACCAGTCCCAGTAGAAGTCCAGCAAACCAGGAGACAGCAGCAGGAAGAACAAGCAGCAGTTTGGGGGAGCACCAGCAGCCAGGAGAGCAGCAACCTCTTTCTTCTTTGTAGTCCTTTCTCCTACTTCTTTGTAGAACCTCTTTTCATGGGGCTCTGGCTTTTTATCCTCTCTCCTAAGTCCTCAGGGTTTACATGTTGCAGCTGGCTAAACCACACCCCTGCTAACTCTTGTGACAGTTAATACTTTACACTTGTGTCTTAAGCAGCCTCCCACCTGGGATTAAACAAAAATATTCTTATAATTGGTAATTTTAATAAACTCATACCACAGTTCAGCAGTTGAGAGCATTTGCTGCTCTTGCAAAAGACCCAGGTTCGATTCCCAACACCCACATGGTGGCTCATAACCATCCATTACTCTAGTTCCATGGGATCAGACACCCTTTTCTGGCATGCAAGTGTACATACATACATGCATGCAAAACATTCACACATAAAGTAAAACCAAATTTTAAAAGGATATCTGATATATTTATTTTATATTTTTGTGGTTTTTATCTTTCTTCTAATTAGAAATGTGATGGTTACATAGACAGTCTAGAAAAATGGAAAAGCAGAAAATTATGAAGACACCTTTAGAGTGGAAATTCTCAACCTGTGGGTCACCATTGGAAAACATATATTTCCAATGGTCTTAGGAACTGAGGTGCTGCTCAGTAGCAAAATTACAGTTAAGACGTAGCAACAAAAATAAATTTATGGTTGGGGGTTCCCAAGGCCATCAGAAGTACATGTTTTCTGATGGTCATGACCCACAGGTTGAGAACTATGGCTTTAAAGATCATCAATCACATGTATTTTTTTCATTTTCATTTAGTTACATCCTAATACAACAGAACTAGATGATGTTTAGCTATTTTTGTGATATATTATTCACCATACAAGTGTTGTTCTATGTCATTAAATATAATTTTCAGTGTCAACATAATGCTTAAATTTAAGTTTAATGCTAGGAAACTCATACAGCAATGGCAGAAAGACGAGATGTTTCTGTACAGAGCTCAACATTCCTTGGGTGTAGCTCTTTGCTTGTACCCAGTTCTAGTTACACAGCTCTCTGTTCTGTGAGGATTTTTAGAGCCAGTTAGGGTTAATGCGTCCTGTTGCCTTATGAGAAATATGCTTTAGTTGTGAGCCCATGAGTAGTAATAGAAGGTTGAGCTACTGGGCATTATTTTTTTCTCTTTGAATGAACACAATAGCTGTTAAAAGTTCTTTATGTGGGAAATATAAAAAATATTCTCTATTTGTATAAGAAAATCCATTTTTTAAAAAATGAAATTAAGGTTAGAGATTGTCATAAATAATCAAGTAATACGTGACAATTTTTGTTAATATAGTCCCACATTGGTGGTTCAAGGGCAGTCTCTACTGAAACAGAGTTTGTAGGCATCCGGGAAATTGGCTGTTCTTGGGGTGAAGCATGCCTTTTCACATGTCTGGTTTAAAGTGGTTGTACATGAAGGGCACTGTCCTGATTCTGTAGTGAGCCACCTAACAGACAGGATTTGGTGAGGCAAGGAAGAGCCGAGAGAGCATCTGAGGATATGAAGACCCAGCTGCCATTTTGGATGCTTGGGAAACTCTTTCTTCTTCCAGTTCTCAACTTCAGGACAAATAGTACACAACACAGCATTACAAGTAAAATGCCTCCCTGTGTGTGCTGTTTCTTCCATTAGTACTGAGCTTGTTTGCAAAGACCAGGCTCTTAGTTTAAACCTGAAAAGAAAGAGTGAGTGAGTGAGGTGAGGGAGCATGTGTGTGTGTGTGTGTGTGTGTGTGTGTGTGTGTGTGTGTGTGTGATGTGTTTCCTCTAGGGAAAATTTGAAGTTTCTTTGGACATTCCAGCCTCTGAGTTTCTTGTCTACCAGGTATGACTAGCCATATAGACTCATGGTAGTTTTCAAATTATATAGATGCTAGTTTGCTATCTGGCCTATGAACACATAATACCTAAAACCAAGCTATAACACTTATAACTTTTGTTTTCTTTTAAAATAGTTGGTTATCAGGACTGGAGATGTTCAGTGGTTAAGATAGCACACTGCTCTTTCACAGAGCTGAGCTCAGAACCCACACATCACGGTCAAGGATATGAGGGAGCCTCACAATCTGTAATGCGACTTCAGGGGATTTGGTGCCCTTTTCTGGCCTTTCCCTGCATCTGCACAAGTCCTTCCACCCACACACACACACTCATATATTTTTTTTAATCTAAAAAAAAATCTGTAACCCAGTTGATTAGAACTTGATGCGGTTTTCCTCTTTTTAATTTTAAAGTCATCTAATTATCTTATATGAATGGGTATTCTGCCTACATGTCTGTATGTATTTTCATATGTGTACCTTGTGTCTCTGCAGAGACCAGAAGAGGGGTCAGATCCCCTAGAACTGCATTACAGATCTTGTGAACCACTCTGTGGGTGCTGGGAATTGAACCTCTAGTCCTTTGGAAGAGTATGCAGCGCCCTTTACAGTTGAGCCGTCTCCCTAGCCCCTGATTTTCATTTTGTTGTTGGTGGTGGTGGTAAAGCATTTAAAGGGATTCTGGACTATGCCATCCAGCTTGCTGGCAAATGAGGAGACCTAATGGAAACTGATCTGCTCACTCACCGGCAGATTAGTTTGGTGTGGATGTGTAGCAGCATGGTGTGTGATCAATTTTCCAAGGTCAGTGGAGGTTGCTAGGAATAGGGCCAACAAGAATTCTATGCTAAGGATGTTTCAAAGAAGCTATATTTCAGCAGCTTTTCCATTTTCTATAGAAATGAGAGAAGGATGTGTTTTATTGAAGCTGGAGCTTGGTACCTTTTAAGTGAAGTATGTTTTAAAAAAAACAACTAGTGTCTCCATCCTTTTAAGATTCCTGTATGCCCGAAGCCCATGGTTGTTTGCCACTTTGAGTGGTTTAATCTAAACATGGTAAGTCCCTGCCCTGTTCTTTCTGCAAGGAGACAGGCATCTGGGTCTGAAAATAAAAGCAGAATTCTTGTACAGAGTCAAGAGTTTGTACTCAGAGTGAAAGTGTGCAGTCTCCTGATGGGTCCAAGGTGCTGAAGGACATTTGGCCTTCAGAGATTTGGGAGATTCATGGTTTTTAGGTCCTAAAATAAAAGCAATAAAAAATAATTGTTTTAAAAACCTAACAAAACAGCAACCCAGTTCATTAGAGCTTGGTGTTCATTAGAGTTTTGTTTTTTTCCTTTTTAAAATTATTTAATTGTTTTATATGTATGGGTGTCTTGCCTGCATGTCTGTCTGTACATTATGTGTGTGGCCTGGTGCCTGCAGAGGCCGAAAGAAGGTGTCAGATTTCTTAGAATTGTATAACAGATGGTTCTGAGCCACCATGTGGGTTCTGGGAATTGAACTCTGGATCCTCTGGAAGAGTAGCCTATGCTCATTGTGGTAATTTGAATGAGAAATCTTTCCCATAGTCTTGGGCATTTGAACACTTGCTTTACAGTTGATGTAGTGGTGGAAGCTTTAGGTTTTGGAGGAAGTACATCTCTGGGACATTTGAAGATTTATGCTTGCAATTTTCTCCTGATGCTCCTGCATGCATCCTCAGCATGATGGACTCTTATCTCTCTGGAACCATGGGCTAAAATAAGTGAAAGTTGTTTTTGGTCTTGGTGTTTGTCACAGTAACGGAAGAGTAACCATGTGGGTTGGTGTTACTGGGAAGGAGAAATTGCATTAGAGTATGAGAAGATGTCCCCCAGAGTCAGGTTTGTGAAGATAGGAAAATCTCTTTTTTGGAAATATACACAGAAGAAAAATTAGAGTGATCTGTATGTGTAATTTGTCTCCTTGGTTAGAATTAGGAGAAGTAAAAAGATCTATTATGACCCCTTTCACTCTGAGCTTTCATGAGTCCCCAACAGAAAGGCGATCCTGTTCAGCACGGGACAGCATCACCTTCACCATGGATTCCTGTGTGCGGAACTCCCTCTGACAACAGGAAAGATGCTGACTGCTCTACTGAAGCAGGGCTGAAGGTGGAGGAAGTCTCCATGCTTGACCAGTTGTAGTTACTGCAAAATAATCTTCAGTTGTTAGTATTTTAGTTTTTATTGTCAACTTGACATAATGTAGAACCACTTGGGAAATCAATCAGATAAGCCTACAGCATGTCTGTGAGAGACTGTCTTGATGGGTGATTGGCGTGGGAGGGTCCATCCTGCTGTGAGCAGCACCATCTGTAGCCAGGTGGAACTGGGCTGTCTAAGAAAACTAGCTGAGTATGAGCCAGAGCGTGAGCCAGTAAGCAACACTCCTCTATGGTTTCGGCTTGTGTTCCTGGCTTGGCTCCAAGCCTAGATGGATTTTTCACATGGAAGTGTAAATCAAATAAACCCTTTCCCTCTCAACGTGCTTTTGGTCATGGTATTTGTTACAGCAACAGGAAGCAAACTAAAACAAATGTTAATAATTTTAATTTCTTCAAATCCCCCCCCCAATAACTCTCTCCTTTGGTTCCAGTTCTGACCCCCAATATATTGCGTGGTGACTGTACTCTCTCCTGGATGGATTTACTTTAAAGTGTGGTGCGCCTAACTGAGCATTCGAATGCTGTATTGCTTCGGCTCATCGCAGGAGGAAGGGCCACTGTCACCTTCGCTGACCCGAGACTGTCTTGAAGGGATATATAGCTCAGTCTGTTTGATGACTCAGCCTGGGCTTACCGCATTCAGAATCTCCCCGTCCTTTCCACAGCAGTAATGGGTAGCTGGACCTCTTCCATTCCCTGCCATGCTGCTGGGGTGTCTTGACCCCAGCACAGAACTCTCACTGGTAGTCAGTGAAGCCCGTCCTAGTAGGGACGTAGCTGAATCCTTTTTGAATCCTGATTCGTCAGAACTGACCCTCCCAAACTTGTTTCAGCCACTGGCAAATTTGATAAGTACATCTGTGCCTTCATTGAGCCAACACTGAGAACAGCACAGAGCCCCACTTGTTGCTTGGAAGGGTTCTCATTCCTCAGAAAATTACCTCTTTGTTTTATCTCAGTATAATAAGGAAAAAGTCAGGCTAGTGGCTGATTAAATCAGTGGTCATAGTTGGTAGCTTTTTATTTTTCTTTTGCAGTGCCTAGACAGATTGCAGAGCAACCCTTTCAATTTGCAAATTTGAAATTCAGTTTCTCTTTCAAGTCAGATGATGATAGCTAGATAGATAATAATTTCCTTTCCTTTCCCTTCCTTCTTTCCTTCCTTCCTTCCTTCCTTCCTTCCTTCCTTCCTTCCTTCCTTCCTTATTTTCTTTTTCTTTTCTTTAAGGCTGAGTCTCACTATATATATAGCCTTTGCTGGCCTGCAGTAATCCTCTTGCCTCTTCCCTCATAGTGTTGGCCTTAAATCCATTACTGAAAATTAACTTGCTAACAATATTTTAAGGGACTGTGGATGTAGCTCGGTTGGTGGAGTGCTTGCCTCTCTCTTTCAAGGTTCTGAGTTTAATCTCCAGCGTTGCATAAACCCAGGTAGGTAACCCGCTCCTGTAATCCTAGCACTTGGGAGGTAGAGACAGGATCAGAAGTACAGGGCAGCCTCAACTATATAATGAATTTGAGACTAGCCTAGACTTTATGAAGCTAATAAAGCATTTAAAAAGATACAATATCAGAATTATTGGGAATAGTACAGAAAATAATGTCATAAAGGCCTCTTTGAATTTACTATCTACAGTGAAGCCAGGTTGAGAGGCTAAGGAATACTTGCCACCACAGAGAATTGTACAGCACCCTATACTGAGCACAGCAGTGGGCATGCTGAGAAGAAGGGTGCCCCTGGGGAATCCTGGCAAGGCCACCTGGTGATGATGGCACAGCTGGATAACTCAGGCTTGAGCTTGTCTGTCGGTCCTGCCACTTTCTGTGGCTGTTCTTTCTGCCACCTTCTTGGTGCTCAGAAAGAACAGTGATGATGCGGGATAGTTGGCCACAGGCCTGTGAACCAGCCCCCCAAGACAGACTCAAAGGATGGTGCTGGCATTGATACATGAGGGCTTTTTGTAGCTCACAGCACAGCCAAGGTTATGCAGAATAAAGATGAGCAGATAGCCGGGCGGTGGTGGCTCACGCCTTTAATCCCAGCACTTGGGAGGCAGAGGCAGGTGGATCTCTGTGAGTTCGAGGCCAGCCTGGTCTACAAAAGCGAGTCCAGGACAGCCAGAGCTGTTATACAGAGAAACCCTGTCTCGAAAAACAAAAAAAAAAAGATAAGCAGAAATTCAGGTTAATAGCAGACATCCCAGGCAGGATGGTGAGCCTCGAGACTGTCGCTGTATGTGGAGGGAGGCCTCCCTGTGAATGCTGAGAGTCTCCGCGGACTTCCAGGGATTTGAAGAGTGTGTGGGATCACCAGCCTGCACAGCTGAATCTCTCTGAGGACCGGGGTACATGATGTCAAGAAACTTCGGGGGACAGCTTCCTAACAGACTTCAGTGCCTTGGACGGACTATTTTGTTGATGTCTACCTGGGTTTTCTTACTTGTTAAACAGATTATTATAGGCATCTACCTCAGAGGATGGTCTGATCAAGGTGAGGGCAGCTGGAGCGGGGCTTGACTGGCTAGGAAGTGGTGCCCTGTGCTGCCCGCTCGGGAAGCGCTGACCCTGTCTTCAAGACCATGTCCCCTGGACAGACGGAAGTCTGTCTGCAGCCTTAGGAGCATATTTGCCTCCGTCGGAAGCTGCCAGGCTGAAATGCTCACCTGTGCTGACTGACCCTTACGTTTGGGCACATGCTTAATGAAGACGGAGAAATTCCCATCCCATGGAAATCTCGAGGCTTCTTGTTTCTAAAAGATGACCCTCCATTTCTTTGTTCTTCCTTATAGTATCACCGTTCATTTCAGTGGATGAGATGTGTTAAGTTTATTACTTATTTAGGTGCTGATCATGATCTGAGTATGGGGCCACTGTTTTGTGATGTCATAGAGGCAGGTACATTCTTTCCCCGATAAGATGTTCAAATTGTAGTAAGTAACCAATTTTCCCCAAATTATCCACACTGTTTTGGTCAGCTTGAGAGAATAGTGCTCCATCCCCTTCAAAAAAAATGTTTTTGGTAGAGGGGCTTTATATACCCACGAGCTATCTACACACTAACAATGGTTTTAATCTTGAAATAGGAGAAAACAGTGTGTGGAGATAGGCCTGAATTTGAACCCCAGCTGTGACCTAATTTGCTCCGAGTCTCACTTTCCTTGTTTTAAAAGTAGGAATAATAGAAAATACCATGAGGTGCTGTGTGGATTGTGTGTGATCCTGACAGAGCTGCCTGGTGCTAGCCAGTGAATATATAGCTAATCTTGGTTGCAGATCAGTTTTACTGAGCTTCAGGGACCAATACAAAATAGTAATATCCACATTATTTGTAGCTTATAGTTAACTTTGTGGCTTAAGGCTCTGTTTGTAGGTTTTTAGTTTTAAAATTAAAAAGTTTATTTATCTTATGTACATGAGTATTTGTCTGCATATATGTCTGATCACCACCTGTATGCCTGTTGCCCACAGAGGTAAGAAGTGGGTGTTAGATCCCCTGGAACTGGAGACACAGATGGTTGTGAGGCAGTATGTGGGTGCTAGGAATGGAACCTGAGTCTTCTGCAAGAGCAACTAGTATTTTTAATCCCTGAGCCATCTTTCCAGGCTATGTTTTTGGGTTTTAAGGTGAAATTTAATGAAATCACAATTTAGCCTCAAATCCAGTTTTCTGTTACATACTAATCTGTCCCAGGCAGCCATGTTGTCTGTGTCTACTTTAACAGAGGAATGGTTTAAAATGCTGACACCCTGTCAGGAAGATGACCTAGGAGCCTGGGAAAATGACTGATAGGATGACAGTTGCCCAGGGAGGGAGGAGAGGAGGTAGAGACCTACAGCCCCTCTTTCAGGATTCCATCGTAACTTCATCTGCAGGGGCCTTTGAGACACGATGAAGGGAAAAATAGCCCAATGGACTGCAGATCGATAATGGATGTAAATTACAGTTAACAACTGTCTGACACAGAAGCAACTTACGTAAAAGTTGATTTGTTTAGGATTTAGCAGTTAGACTTAAAAAGAAAATTTTATTCTTGAGATTTCCTAAATTAGTAACTTGTTTAGATATTTTGCATTTCTTTTTTTAAAGTTTGTATTGAGTCTTTAATCAAACCATGGAAAACATTCATCTCAGCTGCCTGAATTGGCTCTTTTTATAATGATCATATGATCTTCTTTGATTTTATTTTTCTCTTTTTCTGCTTTTGTTTTTTTTTTTAAAGACACATCTAAATCTCTTATCCAGAAATGTTTAAAGCCTGACAAGTAGACTCTGTTTTTAGCAACTGTGTGCTGAACAAAATTTAGCGTATTGGGTTTCAACAGGAATGCTTTAATTTCTGTAATTTTGGGAATGTGTTTACATTGACTGAAAGGAGTTATGTGTGCCTTTTAGTGGCAGAAGGTTGGGAACTGTGGTATCAAAGGAGTATAAAACTGGTTGAACAAATTTGAGGGCCTCTTCAAATAGATCTTTCAGGTACAAGGCACGTGTTTTGAAGATATGCGTCAGCTTAGTTGTGGAAGAGTATTTTCAAGGGGAAGGAGTCTTGTATAAAATCTTGATCATTTAAGGAAATAATTGGGAGTCTCTGGAATAGTCATCTTCAATAGCATCAAAAGAAACTTTAAGAAAAACCCATAGTTACCACCATGCTATTGGGAGGTTGCTATTTAAACAGTTGGTTTTGAAGGAATAGGGTGCTTATGGAATGAGATTTGTCTTACCTTCTGATAGGTAAATTATAAAGCCATAGATCTCTGAAAAATTTACTTGTGTTGTAATTTGGGTAGAACTATGATTAATCTTGATGGTCGACGTCTCAGGATTTATTATCACCATGGGAATGAATCCCTGGGTGTGTCTATGAGGGATTTTTTTCTTTAGTTTAATGGAGATGGAAAGACCCATGCTGTACATGGCACTGTCCCATTAAATTGGGGCATTCATTGCTTTCTGTTGTTTCCTGATTGTGGATGTCCTGTGACCAGCTACTTCCTGCTCTTGCTGACATAGCTTCCCTGACACGATTAGCTGTATCTCCTGCAACTGTAAGCCAAAATAAATCCTTCCTTCCTTAAATTGCTTTGGTGAGGTATTTAGTTTTGAGGAACAATGAGAGGAACAACTAATACAAGTAGATTGCCATAACTTAGTCGATGGTCACAGAAATATCTCTTTTCCAGAGGAATGGCAGCTTTCCTTATGATATAAACATTTTTTTTAAATTGATGAGGCTCCTTTTCTTATTTCCTCTATTCCCAAATTATGGAAGTACAGCCTTGGATGCTGTGTTTGGGGTAAATACACATGGAGGCAGAAGATGGAGGAGGAAGAGGAGAATGTGCTTTTATGAGTGGGAAACACTTAACCAGTGTTTCCAACAGGAGTCACCAGTTTTTTGGTTTTTTTTTTCTGACTCTCTTCTCATGGTTATTTTGGTGTGTTTCATTTTAAAATAAATTCTTCAAATTGGATTAAGCTTGGCTTGCTATGTGATTAGCTCCCACTGCCATGCCTTCTCTGCCTTAGATGTTCTATGGGCCTCACTCACTTGACGAGAGCTTATGGCAGACATGGAGTCCATAATCAGACCATTTTGTCCTTTTCTTGGGCACTCACCTTTAAGATACTGGCCAGTCCCAGTGTGGTGCTGAAATTCTTCTTACCTAAAAGGGAGAGGAAGAGTTAGGTGGTTTTTCATATTTTCTTCCTCAGACTGGTTGAAAGGGAGAAGGCAAATTTGGAACTAAGTCACAGGCCACAGAGCCTCAATATGGCAGGTGCCTGGGTCCTAGGCCACTACTTGGAGCAGTTACCCCAACATCATTTGGGTGGGACTGTTAGATGCCAAGTTACTTGTGACATCAGCAATGTTGTGGTGTCTCTGTAGACAGCAGATGGGTCACCTTCTTGATGATCTTACTGTCACCAAGTTCAGGGTGTGGTACAGCTCTTTCCATTTTGTTTCCCTGTTTGGGCAGCCTTTTGATGTTCCAACAGATTTGTCTTTTTCACGGTCCATTTTTATTTCCTTCCCTTTCACAACATTCTTATAACTTTCCCTCCTTAATAAACCCTTTACACCTCACCTTACACTCTGATCTCGGCCTCTTTGCCTGACTGAGAATTCCCTGTGACTGACCCAACTGAAAGGGCCTCTTGGTCGCTGGACCTCATTCTAATCGTTTCAAAGACTATTTTTAGAGCCATTTTAGATTTACAGCAAAACTGAGTAGAAGGTACAGAGATTGCCAATTGTTCTCTCCCTCCACACATGTATGGCTTTCCCCATTGTCAACACCCTTCACCAGAGTGGCACATGTGTTGATTCAAGGAGCTACATAGACAATCTCCTGGAGTCCTTGGGGGTACATTAGGGTTCTCCCTTGGTGTTGTATGCCTTCTGGGCTTGAACTGAACTGCAGTGACCCCTATCCACCATTGCTCTAAAAACCACTGTGATAGCCAGTGCTCATTGTTGATTTGACTGGATATGGTCACCTGAAAGACACACTTCTACAGGTACCTGTGAATGCATTTCCAGAGAGATTGAACTGGAGAGGGAAGACTGGCCTTTAGTGTTGGTGGTACCATCCCATGGGCTGAGTACCAAGGAGAAAGGGAGTGGGAGCAGAGTACCAGCATGCATCTCTCTCTGCTTCATGTCTGTGGGTGTAATGTGGCCCTCTGTTTCAAGCTTCTGCCATGCCTTTCCTGCCGTGATGCCCGCAACCCTCACACTATGATCCCAAATCAACCGTCCTTACCGAAGTTGTTTTTAGTCAGGAATTTTGGCATAGCAACAAACCAAAAAGCCGATACAATGGCCTGCTTATTCACAGTGTCTCTGGTCAGACTACACTGGGAGCCACTAATCTCTCTCCCCATTTCCCTAGTTTTGTCTTTTCCAGAATGCCATATATTTGAAGCATATAGAATGAGGTCTTTTAAGATTAAGATGGGTGCAGAGGGCTCCTGTGGCCGCCATTATCACTCTTATGGCCACCAAGCAATGGCAATTAACAAAATACTGTTTTCACATGAGAAATATGTTTTCATATTCGATATCGAAACAATGTCTAATGACCCTTTAGAGCTGGGTTTACTTTAGTAGTGTCTGTATGACAAGGACCCTGAGAATGTGTAGGTGTCTTCAGTAGGCATGTCATGGAATGGTCCATGAGCAACCTCAGATTGTATGTGCCTGTTGATTGTTTATAATTGACATCAGAAAAATCAGAATCTTGTTAATCCTCTTAGCCACAGCCAGAGTCAGAGGATGCTCAAAACTTTTCCCACATTTACATTCAAAAGCTGCCTGACCCACACTGTCATTTAATCATTGGATGTTCCAAGTAGTTGCTAGTAGAAGCCACTGGAAGGGTTACTCTCTCTGTCTGTCTAATTTTCCATCTCTCTTTAAGAATGGCAGGAAAGGCCCCAAGTTCTAAGTCCACTCTAGCAGCAAATCACTGCAACCACCTCCTGTTTGGATTCTAGAAAGTGCTGCTTTCTGTCCTGGAGCTTTCTGTCCTGCTGGAGCTGCGATGATCCTTGAGAGGCAGAGCCAAGCACCAGCGTGCTCTAGAAAACAGCAGCATCAGCCCTTCCCGATAGAGAGAATCATTGGAACCTGCCTCAGTGTTCCTATGCATCAGAGTTCCTGATATGCAGATAGTGCTCTGTAATGATGTCCACTCCTATCCTACCTAGAGTGACGCACTGGCAAGTTTTAACCATGCCCAATTATGGTCTATTTTCAACAAAACAACCAAAATGATCCTTTCAACGCCAGATCTTGTTACTTTTCTACCCCAAATGAATTCACCAGCCAAGTCCTTTGGATGGCCTCTGCTTGTCTCTGACCTTGCCTCCTCCTCCCCCTGTAGTGTGTTAGTAAGTTGCCTTGCTGTTTTTCACACACTCGAGTTCTTGCTGCATCAGGGCCTTTGCTCTTGCTGGCCTTTCTGGCTCATATACTCTTTCATATACACATGGCCCTGTCCTTTACTTTCTTTAGGTCTCTGTTAAAATAACATTGTATTAGAGGCTCTTCCAGGCCATCTGAACCTTCTCTCTCCTTACCCATCCCTACCTTCATCAGCTCTTGAGCGGTCTCAGATGCATAATTAATTTATATACTGTCTGTGTCTCCCCACTAGAAAAGTTTGATGAGGGCAGGCAGGTCGTTTGTTTTGGCCAACACACCTAGTATATGCTCCATATGTATCTTGAATGTAGATGGGTAGTTGAGAACCTCTTGTGCTGCTTCTTGGGAAAAATCTGAAGCCCTTTTCTTACCTGTGTTGTCTCTAGGTTCATGGCAATCACTGAGGAAAGGGAGGTTTATTCTTAACAAGATTAGCTGTACTCTCAGGCCTTTCTCATGCAGCTCTCTGTGTCCATGGCTACAGTTGTTACTCTCATACTGCTGGACCTTATGCTGAAGTACAGAGGAGGGGTGGACCCTAATTTACTTTGGCCAGATGACATTTCTTGGGGAAGACAAGGTTTGGCATCTCTGTAGCAGGTCTGTTTCTTTCTGGCTTACAGCCCTAAACAGTTGACCTAAGGAGAGAGGGAGGGAGGGAAGAAGAAAGGGGAGGAGGAGGAAGGAGAGAGGGAGGAGAGATCAAGAGTTCAAAAAACGAGAACAAGAAGGAGAGTGTACTAAACAAGGGGCAGGAGGAGACAAGGCTGGCAGAAGCCGCTCATGAATGGCCAAGTCAGGCTGACTGTGCCTGAACTGGAGGGAGGATAAGACAAGCTGTCCAGGTGGGGTGGGGCTCTCCAGGAGGCCTCTCCCCATGCCTGTGGCCTAGTGCATGGAGAGACAGACTTAGCAATGTGAAGATGTGTGGTTAGTTGGGAAGGAGGCTTTTGGAAAAGTACGCTCACTTGCCACTGTCAGGAAAAGATACACTGCAAGGTGGCTCCCTCCTTTGGCCTCAGTTCCTGAGTTGTTGGCACCCAAGCGGAAGCTCCTTTCCTTTCTGATTTCCTTCTTTATTCCTTCTTTAGATTTCCAAACTGCTCTCTTTGGCAGACTTGGGTCCAAATGAGCTTTGTTTCATAATTTCTGAGTCCATGGTTTTGTTGCTGAGGGTGGCTAGATTTTTCATCTTGCTTGGTATTCCTTGGCAGTGTCTTCAGTACTCTTAGGAATAGCCTGCTCCATGGTATGTGTCTACACGGTGCATGTGTGCTGGGGCAGAAGAGGGTGTTTTGGTTCAGCTGCTGCCCAGATGAGAGGGACAAAAAGCACCGAACCTTGCTATTACACCTCCTAGGAGGGTCATGCTGTGGAGCACAGAGCCTCAGCAGTCTGCCGCTGCAGGGCGACTTGACAGTTCTAGAACAGTTCTTTGCCCAGGACAGATCAGTTTACAGAGACTTAAGGCTCTTTGTGTTTGGTATCTTGGCTTAGGTTTGGCATGTTTAAAGCTGTCAGCTAACCTACCCTGACTGTCAGGCAGTAATAAGCATGGGTGATTGCTGTCTGTGTGGGTTCAACATGACTCCAAAGCGTGTGACCTCACAGTGTGGTAGTTATCTTCACTGTGTGGTAACTATCAAGCCATTCGAGCCATGAATTATAAAAAGGGTATGGGGAAATATTTCCATAGACCATTGGTGACTTTTGTCATTGATAGAGTGTTTTCTTCCATTAGGGAGCAAAGGGTCTGGACTTATAGTCAGAGGGGACTGAGAGACCCAAGAGAGATTATTGGAAAGTTTTATAGGAGAAATATTTTTTCCCAGAGCATTATAGGGAACTTTGAAATATAAACCTTATAAGAGCCGGGCAGTGGTGGCGCACGCCTTTAATCCCAGCACTTGGGAGGCAGAGGCAGGCGAATCTTTGTGAGTTCGAGGCCAGCCTGGTCTACAAAGCGAGTCCAGGAGAGCCAGAGCTGTTAAACAGAGAAACCCTGTCTCGAAAAACCAAAAAAAAAAAAAAAAAAGAAAACCTTATAAGAATTTACAGTTATGATTTTATTCTTTAAGTTTAAATTCATTATGTGTGTCAACTCATGCAAGCCTGGCAGTTCGGGGCCTCTCTGGGGTCTTAAAATTGGGTTAATAATCCACAGTAAATACAAACAACAGTCTTTTAAGATTTAATTCTAAAAAGAATAAGAAAGGGATTTCCAAAATGAATTGTGAATGGTGTGTTTGTAAATTCCCAATATCCTTCCATTAGAACCACAGGGTTCTGTTGATTGCAGTTTGAAAATCACCGGTCTACTGAACCTAACTGAGCTAAACATCAGACCAAGAGCAGAAAGCCTGAGGAGGAGCGGATTGGAAAGAAACATGCTCAGTGCTTCATAGTGAGGCAGTTCATCAGAATTCTGCAGCAGATGGTTTGGGCTCTTGGCTCCCGGGACAGGGTATGGTTTAGCACTATTGTCTTGTGGAGCACAGAGATAAGCAAAACAGAAAACAGCAACAGCCACAAGCATGCCTCCCCTGGTAGTGTTCGGTCTACTTCGAAAGCCTGACAGCTCTGTTTGTCTCTGATCCTCACAATGCTCTCAGGGAGCTGAACTCTGTCCCTAGCCTTCCCTCCTTTGTTCTGGGCTCTCCCCAGGGGCCTGCAGAACACATCTAATCCCTTGTCGGTGGCAGGGCAGACCCTCAGATAGTTGCAGGGTGGCTGTTTACCCACCAGTCTGCTTTTCTCTGACAAAACAACCCCTGTTCCTTCAATTGTTGTTGCTGTGACAACATGCCTTTTGCATGTCTTTGGAATCTCTGTCACTTTCCTCTAGACATGTGGCCAGTTTTGTCTGTTTTTATACTGAAACGTTCCCTGGTCTAGGTGTGTCTGACAGGGTAGAGTGTGGCTGGACTGTACTCGTTCCTAGAGGAATTTATGACTAGGTTTCTCCAGTTCTGAACAGGGCAAAAATTGGCACTTCTTATCTCTCAAGATTGACTCATGTTAACAAATTACTAACTAAAATCCCATCCTGTGATCCTGTATCTAGTTGTTAAATAGCATTTATGAGACTTACTGTTTTGAGACCAAGTAAATATTAACAGAACGGAGGAATGGAGATGGTGTTTTTGTTTTCTTTTGTTTGTTTTTTTTTTTTTTTTTAAGATAATGCCTTCCGATGTATTCCAAACTGACCTCAGATTCACAGTGCCACACAGGCTAGCCTCAAACTCACAGCAATCCTCCTGCCTCATCCCCCTGAATGCTGGATTTACAAGGGTGTGCTGCCATGACCATCTGGGAGTGGAGATTATAATTTTTGTTCTCCCACACCCCACCCAGCCTGCTATGAGTCAGGTATTTGTGTTCGACGTCTATGAGTCTTGTGCTTTTATGTAATCTTTACATTAGTAATTTGGAAATTAACCTAATTGAGGCACCTTTAAAAGCCTGCTTCTGAAGGCCAGGGGTGTGGCTCAGTGGTAGAACATTTATCTAGTATTCATGAAGTCTTGGGTTGGATCCTCAGATCCAGAGTGAGAGAGGTGAAGGGCAGGGTCTGCTCTGGTCTGTCTTGAATTATTTTTCACTTGTTTTTGCTGTTAGAGAAACAAAGGGCATTTCAATTATAGAGTGACCAGTCAGTCCATTAAGTATGAAAGTCATGATGACCTTTTGGTTTGCATGTTTATACTTTTTGATTTGCTGAGTTTAATGCACAAGTTTGAATAATGGATTGCTTCCTGAATGTTAATATACACCTTTAATTTATGGTTATTATTTTTGGTAATAAGTGGTTAATTTTTTAAAATTTCAGTTTTATTTTAAATATTTCTGTTAAGTGTGGAACTTTAAAAAATTATTTGTTTTCATTTTATGTGCATTGGTGTTCTGCCTGCACATATGTCTGTGTGAGGGTGTCAGATCTTGGGGTTACAGACAGTTGTGAGCTGCCATCTGGGTGCTAGGAACTGAACCCTGGTCCTCTGGAAGAACAGTCAGTGCTCTTAACCGCTGAGCCATCTCTCCAGCCCTTAAATGTAGAACTTTAGGTCATCTCTTTAAACATGTTTTCTCCACTGTGTTGTGGCATCTGTCACTTTGGTTCTCATGGTTTCTATTCCACTCTGACATCCCAAAGAAGGACGTTTTCGTTCATTCCCCAGCCTAGTATCGACCTGCTGAACGTACGTTTATTGCTGTCCATTTTGTTTTACCTGGAGGTGGAAGTCATTCCTATCCTAAAGGCAACTGCTGAAGAGATGTTTTGTAAATCTTTTGACCTATAAGGAAATTAGCTTTCCTTTCAAAAAATGCTATTTTGATATTTCTCCTCCATTTTAGCCAATTTGTGTTGACATTAACTTTATTGGGCGTTAAGTTCAAATAATCCTGATATTTTTTACACTGTAAAAATGAGATGCCTTTAAACATCATGCTTTAATTCAGTGGTTCTTAACTTGCTTGGATCACATGCACCTTGTGTTATTTTCTAAGGGTCGCTGACTAACAGAATTATCCTTTTATATATATAAGTGTCCCTGCCACGTGTATCTTCAGGGAGATTAAGGAATGCCACCCTCACCCATGGATTTCGGGATCAGAAGCTTCGTGTTAAGTGTCTAAAATAAATGTTGAGTTGAATGTACCCAGCGATTAAGGTTAGAAACTCCTTATCAAGAGAATTAGACAGAAAACTATAGGTAAGTTACTAAGCATTTAGATGTTTGTTGACTGTAATGTGATATAGAGAAGAGGGTGCTGGGCCAGGCACTGGAAGGTACAGGTTGGACTAGATCCAATAGATCAACCAGATCTGATCTTTTCAATGTTTTCCTTCAGAAATGAGGGTCATAGTAGTGCCTCGTAGGCATGCTTGTAGAATAAAGTAAGAAAATGCATGACGCTTTCTAATTGTAGTGTGCATGTGCATGTGTGTGTGCGTGCGCACGTGCCTGCTTGTGTACACGCCTGCGTGTGTGTGCATATGTGGGTATGTGTGTGTGTGCATGTGCGTGTGCGTGTGCATGCATGTGTGTGCATTCCTATGGGTGTGCATTCCTATGGGTGTGCATGGAGGCCAGAAATCAACATAGGGTGTCTTCCCTCGGGATGTTGTTAGCCTTGGATATTGGAGTGGGCTCCCTCACTAGCTTGGAGCTTGCCAAGTAGGCTAGGCTGGCTGGAACCTGAGCTTCAGGGACCCCATCTGTGTTTACCTCCCAGAACTGGGATCTCAAGTGTGTGCCATTGAGCTTGTTTGTTTGTTTGTTTGTTTGTTTTTTAATGTGGGTTTTTGGCAGAAAACTCAGGTCCTCATGATTGTGCAAGAGCTGTCTCCCCAAGGCTCTGCGTTTTAAGGTGATTATTTAGTTACACACAGAGATGGGAAGTAAGATACTTTCTGCTCTCATCACTTTTTTTAGTATCACATGAAGACAATGCATGTGATGAATTGTGAGAAAGAGAACTGGCTTGGAGGTGAATTGTAAGTCAGGACACACAACGTTGCATTTCTGCATCTAGAGTCCTGAGCTAGTTAGCATAAGACTCACTGGTACCTGCGGGATGTTTTATCTTTCCTATAAAATGGGAAAGTTATCCTGGGTTTCTGTTGTTTAACTTTTCAAATTTTTTCTCTGCAGAGAAGTCTTGTAAAAATTATTATTATAAAAATTTTCAAATATAAAAAAATCAAAGTTTGGTAGTTCACTTACACTATACTGTTAGTAATAAAATAATGGATTTTATGGTATGTATTTAATAATTAAATTTAATATATCAGTTCACCTTCACTTTTCTTGTGTTCTTGTCCCTTAAGCCCTCTCACACAGAGGCTGTGTATAATATTTGAATATTTTGGAAAACAGCAGAAGATGTTTTGATCGTCTTATAAAGAGTTGATGATTACCATTAAGAAGCCATAAAAAATGTGTTGAGTTTGCATTTTGCCTGTTCTTGTAAAAGCCAGCACCTATAAGCCTTTTAAAATCTTTGGGCCTTTGAAATGACAATGACAGCCATAACAACTCTTCCCTCAGAAAGATGGATCCATACATACAGAAACAGCCCTGTTAATGGGTTTTGCATGTGCCGAGATGACCTAAAATCCACTTACAAACTCTTTCCATGGCCTTACATTGCAGGAACCCATATAAATAGATGTACTGTTCTAGTCTCATTTGCTGATTTTGTGTATTGTCCAAACATGTTAGGCAGTTTAGAAACTAAATAGTCAAGGTTGCCTAGCAAACATCATTGCCATTGGTGGTGTATAAGTACATGTGGGTGCCCTGCATAGCGGATGGGAATCAAGAGAGCGTTAGTGTGAGAAAGCCCAGTAATTAGGCTTATATAGTCACCCTATAGAGACAGATTAAAGAAAAAACGTCCTTAGAACATGCAGATTAGTACATGAGCCCATGAAGAAGCTGAGCCCATTCCTTCCCTGCTGATTTGAGATACCACCATCTTTATTATGCCATTTCCGTATGTCCCTGTGTCTGTCTCTGCTCTCTACTCTGGGTTCTGTTTCTCTTTCATTGTCACACTGTTTACAAGACCCTGGTTTTATTCTTTCCCTTGTTTTGCTATGGCAAGGGCTTGTCCATCTCCTCATCACTCAAATATTATTCCCTCTCCAAATCTTTACTCTTATTTATTCTTCCAAATGAACTTTTGAATGATTTTGTTCAACATCCGGTTTAGGAATGGAGTGGAATAAGTTAAATTTGTAGATTAATTTGAGGAGATAATCTTGTTTTGTATGTCTCTCATTGTTTCCAGAAATTTCAAGAAACTATATTTTTTTTAGTGATTTATTTGTTTTTATTTTTCTGTGCATTGTTGTTTTGCCTACATGTATGTCTGTGTGAGAATGTCAGATCCTCTTGGAACTGGAGTTAGAGAGAGCTGTGAGCTGCCATGTGGGGGGCTGGGAGTTGAACCAGGGTCCTCTGGAAGAGCAGCCAGTGCTCTTAACTGGTGAGCTATCTCTTTAGTCTCTTAATGGAATATTTGAGAGTTTTGTATGTGGGGCCCAGTGAGTGGACAGAAAGGAGCTAATACACCCATCTGCAACTGTGATTCTGTCTGGGGTTGCCCCATCGGTTTTATTAGGATAGGTTATTGTTTGCAGTTGTTGAGAGCCAAGCCTGCATCTCAGTTTAAATGGGGGCGTGAGGGAGATTTGTGTGTGGGAACTCTGTAGGGGAAATCTGTCTTTACCACACAGGAAGCTGAGTGGCAGACATTCAGTGGCCATGGTGGTTGGTGGTCAGAGAGACATCAGTCTCAGCCTGGGGTTGTCCCTTGCAGCTGATTATTCGTTCTCACAAGGTTGCTCAGCCCATTCTCTCAGTAGCCCCTTCCCTGGGATCTCCCATACAGCTCAGCTCAGTTGGTTTCTGTTGAGCCTCCCATGTGTTTTTTTGATGGCCAAATTCTTACTCTTCTATCATCAAATTGCCTTTCTCTGCGTCCTCTCCCACCTGCCTGCTGCTGTCTCATCAGCTGTTGGCTTCTGTGTTACTTCCTCTCCTAGGCAGAATACTCTATTGAACTTCTGACATCCTTGTGATTACTAGATAGATAGGAGATTGCTTTTACTCTGAGTATCAACCTTGGCACTGGGACACTAGGTCGCTTCTCTCGGGTAGACCTGTTGTTTCTGCCCTCACACAGCGTGGTGTGGTTCTTCAGTGGGAGGGAATGTACATCAAGACTGTGTTGTCAGAGCAGGGATGTACCTGGCATGGTTGTGATGAAAATCTTCCCAAGTAGTAGTCTTTGTACATCTGGCCAGATGAGAGACTAGTCTGAGCATTGTTTGGAGTAGGTGCAGTTAGAAATCTTTGTGATCCATGAAAATCTTTGATCTATTTATTCAGCCTGCTCTGTTTAAGAAAACCACCAATGGGTCAGGCTAGAGTCTGTCTATGGAGCATTGACAGCCCTTTAGCAACCAGGAACATGACTAAAGCAAGCTGTTCTTCGTTTTTAGGAAATGGAAAGTTGTCTGAGTTTCCTCTCTCAGTCCTGTCAAATGTGCGCTATTGTTTTGTCTTTTGCTTTTCAGCTCTCTTTCCTGTGCTCTGTCTGAAGCTATTGTATGGTAGGTTTTCCTTGGCACATCACTTTGTGTCGATTCTGTTTGTGTGACACACACATGCTCACACACAAAGACAGGAAAATTCAGAACTGGGCACCAATGTGTTTTCCCGAACACTGATTTGTATTTACACTAACTCACAATTGCAGATGCCTTTCTGAGAGTGTGATGGCAAGCCAGGGTGGAAACACAGCATTTTGAAATTTCAAAACAGTTTTAGATCATTAATGCTATGGTCACCGGAAGGAGAAGCCCCATTTGGACTGTGGTTTGCTCCTCCTTAGCCTAACTCTTAGCATCCTGCAGGTGTCATGCTGCTGTAGGGGACTTTCAGGCTGACCCTTGTGTCCAGGAAACTTAGCCTGACTCTTCCTTACTTCTTTTCCCGTTCATTTCTGGGTAAGAAACTGGTTTACTTGTATTAGGTAGCCACACAGACACTCAGAACCTTCTCCACATTGAGTAAGCTCTGGAAGTCTGTAGAGCTGATGCCTTTTCTGCTCTCTGCCATCCTTCCACCTCCCTGCCACTCCCTAAGACGGAGTGGAATGCATCCTCTCTCCCTGGGGGCCTGCTCTGGGCTGCCTTTTTGTACTTCAGGCAGGGAGTATCCTGAATCTTTGAGGGCTGCAGAACCCTGAGATGATCTGGCAGGCTAGGCTGTCAGCTAGTCCCAGACAAAGCCTCGTGCACTCAAGACCAGCAGTAAGTAGCCTGCTGTCTCATTCCTTTGAAGGAGTACTTTTCCTTGGAACCAGGGACTCTGTAAGGCTTTGTGCTAGCCAGAAACTCTTAAGACAAAGGATGAGGCGCACCCAGCTGAGAAAGAGGGCTTAGATGTCGCTCAGAGGAGACAGAGTCAATGCAATGAGTGAGCATTCTTGTGTATCTGAAAATGTCTGTGGATATTTATGGTTCTTGCTGTGTACAGTGGTCTAGCACATGCTAGGGCCCAAGCTAAGAAAAAGTACCATGGACCTTTACATTTTTAGTGATATTTCACATACAGGATGACATTATTATGAACCATGATGTTTGGGGAATAGGAACTCAAGGTACTGAAAAACCATTCTCATATATCTAGTAAATTAAAGAAATGATTTTTTTTTTCCTGTTCCTTGATCTTCTTTGATTTTCAGAACAGTGCTGGCCATCCCTGACTCTCATACTAGGCACGTCAGGAGAGCATTGCTTCGAAAATGTTATTGTTGGAAGGAGGCTTTGTGACATTTGAGCTCACTCACATGCCGTGCACATGACAAGTGTCAGGGCTGTGGGCCTGTGCCCTTCCCCTGTGGTTTCTCAGAGTCGGAACAAGGAAGTTTGCTGATTCCCAGACTTACTCGTTTTTCAGGGACAGAGGACGGTTTATGCAAAGTTTGGCAAAAATGTCTATCTCCCTGAAGATGCGGAGTTTTACTTTATTTATGACGGGTCGCATCAGAGGCATGTGGTGATTGCCGAGCGCATCGAGGATAATGTTCTCCAATCTAGTATTCCAGGTGAGGAGGCCTCTTAATGGTGGGGTGGGAGGCATCTTCCTTCCAGGGATATTTGCCAAGTAGAGAATCATGAGGAAGAAGAAGAAACACTCTCTAAGGTCAGGAGTTCACATGGTGTATGTGCATGGTGTTATGAAGGGCAAATGCCCCATGCCACTGACTCCTTGGGGGCCCTCCCACTAGTGTCTGGTTTGACTTAGTCCTGGCAAGTTCACCCCACGGGCTGCCCCCAGCTCTCAAGGTTTAGTGTCCTTAGGTGTGGCCAATGGAGGATGTGCCTTTGGTCACCTCCTTTGTCCCTGCCTGATGCCTGAGTTGGCTCAGGACAAGCTGACATGACAGAACATGTCTTCATTCTCCTTCCTCATTCCTCTGTGGTTAGTCTGACAGCCCCAGGAACTCATATATAAGAAAAAAAAAATGCCAGGCAGTGGTAGCACATACCTTTAATCCCAGCACTTGGGAGGCAGAGGGCGGCAGATCTCTGTGAGTTTGAGGCCAGCCTGGTCTACAGAGGGAGTTCCAGGACAACCGGGGCTACATGGTGAGACCCTGTCTTAGAAAACCAAAACAAACCAAAGGAACAAAAAACAAAATAAGTCACTGTTGTATTTCGTTAATGGCCCCTGTCATCCTGCTGTTGGTTGCTTCCCCTCTATGCTTTTACTGTGGCAGCTAACCGATGTCCTTTCCGCTCCTGCTTTCCTTATATTTTCTCTTTTAATGATCAACTTATAAAGTAACTCAAATGCCCCTTCTGATAGAAAACCTTTTGTTTCGCTTCTTTCCTGTTTACATGGAAGGACCAACCTCATTGCTCTCCTATGTGCAAAAGCAGGCCTTTCTCCTGCTCAAAGTGAGGGCCCCTGTCTTCATTTCGACAGGTTTCATGGGGATGGCAGTATATTTCTTAACCTTAAATTTCCTTGATTATAGCTTTACTGAGGTCAGCTCTGAGTGCTGGAAAATGGGTAGCTTTACCACAGTAGCCTATCAAAAATGGAAAACATGTTTTGCAATTCATGCTAGATAGGTCCAGTCTAATGGATGGCATCTTTTGATGCCCCTGCTTTGGAGAGTCATTGTGAGAATGGTAGTTATTCTCTTTTAGGAAACCCAAGATGCTCTTGGTCTTAGGAACTCTGGCAGCATAGCCTCTGGGGGAAAGCTTAGAGAGTCAAGCCATAATATCACGGTCCCAGGAATTTGGGTGCTATTGATACTCTTGGAAACTCTACGAAAGACAAAAACATGAAGCTGGGCAGAAACTCACCATCATTAGTGAAATGGGAAAGCCAGGCAAAGAGAAGTATAAGGAGGGCAGGAGCAGGCTGACCAACCACACTGGAACATCTACAAGACACAAGAGCCATTGCTGGAGGGAACCCTGAAGAACTCCTGTTTTCTGTTGGATGTGTTCATCTACCTAGACTCTAGTTAGTAGTTTTCACCCCGCATTCAAAGCAGTCCTGTGGAATTTGGGTGCACTCTCTATCTATCAGTTTCTGATACAGATAAAAAAACCTTTTGCCCCAATAAATGGGTAAGGATGTACGATCCAGTCGATGGTAAAACACAAAGAGTGAAGATCCCTCAGACAGCTGACTGGAATCCAGGGGTTGGGCAGAAGTGGAAGGCAAAGTGTGGCAAATGACCATGGTTGGTGGAGAGAAACTCTGAAGTCCTCAGAGCTCCCAAAGGATCATCTAAAACTCCAGGGTCACCAAAATAAGCTGACATTAGCTCATGATTGTTGTCCTTCCCACCCCCCAGGATGGTGATGTTTAGTGATGATACCCTACTTTCTGCTTGTTCCTTGGAGAATCCTGCCCACCCAGGGCCACCGTGTGACTCCCTTAGACGTGGGCTGAATGGTTCATTATCTCATTATCTAGGCCATTGGCTTCAGGAGACAGTGATGGTGTCTGTGTGCCTCTGCTCAGAAGGATACTCCCCAGTGACCATGGGCTCCGGCTCAGTGACCTATGTGGATAACATGGCCTGCAGGTTGGCTCGCCTGTTGGTCACTCAGGCCGACCGACTTACGGTCTGTAGTCACCAGACACTGCTGACCCCGTTTGCCCTGACGGCAGAAGCGCTGCCTGCCATGGATGAGGAGCTGGTGCTGGCTCTGACCCAACTGGAGTTGCCTTTGGGCTGGACCGTCCTGGGAAATTCCTCACTCGAAGGTAAGCCTGTGTCAGAAATCACAGATGTGTGATGTGTGCTCTCTCTTTCAAGTTCAGAATGTGCCTTATGTGTACTGTCTGTTTCTCTGGGTAGATTTTTCTTCCCACCTTTTAGCAGAGCTAGGTACTCCGAAGTCTTCAGCCATTCATCTCTCAGCTGGCTGATGCTTCTGTGCCTAGGAGGTCTGAGGAGGTGGCATCACAAGGCTTTGGCCAGGGGAGAGGGACTGTTTCTTTCTGGCTGACACTGAGCTTGTGGCTTTGGACTGTGGCTAGTTTCTTGCTGCGAGAAGGGACTATTGTTGCCTTTATCCAAATAGGAAACAAGGACAAAAAAAAGAGCTCTGTGGAATACTTGGAAGAGATGCAGCCTAAAAGACAGGTAACAGAAAAGCTGGCATCTTGAACAACGTAAGAGTCAGGGCCGGGTGATGGGATTGCTCAGTGGAAAGAGCTTGCTGAATAAACTAGAGGACCTAAATTTGATCTCCAGCCCCCACATACAAAACTGGCCATTTGTAACCCTGGCGCTGGTCTCTACATAGTGAGTTCCAGCTCAGCTAGGGCAAGGTACAGAGTCCCTGTCTCAAAAGCGTTTTTAAATTGACATACATTTGTATAGATCTATGGGGTGTGCTGTGATGATTATATACATGTAAATAATGCATGTTGATCAAACTACAGTAATTATTATTTTCACTTCCTCAGACGTGTAATTCCCTTGTGTTACATTTGTACTAACTTTTAGAGTTACTAAGGGTGGGTGGATCCTTGTTCTCCCGTGCTAGGATGCATGTAGAACTACGGAAATCACATATAAACCACATTGCTCAATAGATGTTCCATTTTTAAAAGTTGCTTACATTTATTCATTCAGGCTGCGTGAGGGGGAGGGGCGCAGCTCTGGGCCTCAGTGCGCATGTGGAGGACAGACCTTCCGCTATGTGGATCCCACTCAAGTCATCAGGGTTTGACAACAAACACTTTTACCCCCTGGGCCACCTCACCAGCCCAACAGTAGCTATTTCTTGAGGTGTTTACAAATGATGTGACTTTATTGAAAATCCAGACATGTTGTTTTCTTGTACACAGCAAACATTGTCAGTGTGCTGCTTTTTTCTCATGACCTTAACTTTGGGGTTGGATGAGACTACTTTGATTCCTGATAGATTCTGGCTGTCACTTACAGGTTGGTTTAAATTTGATTGTGGGTGAGACTGACTGTACCACTTTAAGTAAAGGGTATGATTTTTTTTTTTTAAAGATTTATTTATTATGTATACAGTGTTCTGTCTGCAGGTATATCTGCCGGCCAGAAGAGGGCACCAGATTTCATTATGGATGGTTGTGAGCCACCATGTGGTTGCTGGGAATTGAACTCATGACCTCTGGAAGAGCAGCCTGTGCTCTTAACTGCTGAGCCATCTCTCCAGCCCCAAGGGTATGATTTTTATAAGCAGGGTACTGAGGCCTTTGTCTACAACCAGAGAGGGTATTCATTTCTGCATTCAATCAGAATTATTCTAAACTTTCTCAGGGTACTTATGAATGTTTCTGATTGTTTTAAGACCTTGGATAAGAGAAATTCATGAGTATCACCCAGCATTGAACCTGCTTAAGCTACCGGCCTCCAAGGAGCATGTATCGAATGCTTGCTGCTTTTAGTTTTTCTGGTCAAAATTCAGAATTTAAGATTTTCTAGCATCTGTGGATTTATAATAGTAGGTATATATGATTTCCCAGTGGATTTATACTAGTGTGTGTGTGTGTATGATTTCCCGTGATGGGTGTGTATTTATGATAGAAATACACAATAAAACAAGTTCAGAGAACTACAGTTGCCAAATGTCCTGTTGCCATTTTTCAAGGCTGTCTAGAGAAACCATTTTTGGATAAGAGAAAAAGGGGGGTAGTTCCCTTCCTTTTGATAGTGAGATACTATACCATATGGAAAAATAGTTCCTAGTGTTATAGTTCAAAAAGTGCTTTTAAATCTGGTTAAGCCCTGACATTGGGAACCTTGAGACTTCCTGGCTATGGGACCTAAGTAAATTACTTTATATTTAATTTATTTTTTCCCAGATACATCATTATTTAAGACTGGTACGAACAGTAATGTGTTTTATTATGTCATTTTTGTGGCACTTTGTTCTTGTTTATTCCTTACCCCACTGGCCTCCCTGAGCCCTCTGTCCTCGCTATTGATCCCCTTCACCACCAGTGACCACTATTTCTATGTCACGTATGTTCTATTACTCTCTTTCTTCTATGTCTTCCTTCCCAACCCCCTTTTGATTTGTTTTCTCCTCTTATAGTCCCCTTCCAGTCTCTTGACCTTTACCAGTATAATAGTGACGTGAGGGATAGGCTGAGGGTTGGGCCTGTGAGAATTTGTATTGTATTCCTGGTGGGGACATCAATCATAAGCAGAATCCAGTTTCCTTCCCAGTAATTGTGTTTTAAATTTACTTATTTTAACTGATAGAAACATAATTTTTTTAAACTATTTTTTTCTTTTTCTTTTATTTTAAAAAGATTATTCCTTAGTCCTATGTAGTGCTGTGATATGTGTTTGTATTGTGTAATGTTTAAATCTGGTTAAATATACTTATCTCAAATATTCATCATTTCTTTATGTTTAAAACTTTTTAAATATTTCTTGTTTCTTTTGGAAATATATAGTTGCTGTCACACGAGAATCCTTTGCTCCAATCTGCAGCTTACTATCTGTTGATCGGCATCCCCCCTTGTCACCCTCCCTGGCCTCTGGTGACCATCATTTGAGTCTCTGTTTCTATGACGTGATACTGTTAGAGAGTTCACATGTAGGTAGGATGATGTGGCACTAGTTTGTCTTTAGCTGGGTTATTTTCTGTAACACAGTAATCTCCAATTCCACCCACGTTCCCATAGATTACTGTTTTTATTTGTTTGTTTGTTTGAGACAGGGTTTCTCTCAGCTGGCCTCAAACTCAGAGATCCGCCCACCTCTGCCTCCCAAGTGCTGGGATTAAAGCCGTGCGCCACCATGCCTGGCTCTGGGTTTCATTTTGTATGGATGAAGAGTATTCCATTTTGTTTATGACTGTGTTTTCTATCTCCACTCCTCACCACTTATTGTGTATTTTATAGCTCGTGGGGTGAGGACTGCCATGAGTATGAGAATGTAGATGTTTCTCTAGATATCTGATTTTATTTCCTTTGTGTATCTACTAGTGGAACTATTGGATCACATGGTTCTCTTTAAGATTTAAAAGGACCCTACAAACTTCAGCAATTATCTATTTTACTAGTTGTCAAAAACAATTTAAAAGCCCCCTGTTCATCCTTTAAAATTGTTATCTATTTTTAATGATTTCTTTAGGTATAGATGTTATTTTACCAGCTGCATATTAGTTAACTTTGATTGTATAGAGTCTGTCTGGCCGGGCGGTGGTGGCGCACGTCTTTAATCCCAGCACTTGGGAGGGAGAAGCAGGTGGATCTCTGTGAGTTCGAGGCCAGCCTGGTCTACAAAGCGAGTCCAAGACAGCCAGGGCTACACAGAGAAACCCTGTCAAAAAAAAAAAAAAAAAAAAAAAAGAGTCTGTCTGACCCAAGGCCTACCACAAAACATTACTGCATTCTTTGCATTTTGTGATAAATATCTCACTTTTTTTTTCTGTTTACCTCTGGTGGTTATCAGCGAGAGACAATGCATGAAGCACTGTTTCCCTTAGGAGAAAAGGGTCTCCCATGGTTATTATGTCCAGCCCAGGCTGCCACCAAGGGCCATGTCTGGGTCCATGGTCTTACTGCAGCCAGAATCTGTGTTGATATCCATGGCCCGTGTTGCCACCGAGGGCCATCTGGATGTCTGTGATCTGTGCTGCAGCCTGAAGCCATGTTGATGTTCTTGGGTCAAGCCAGAGGCCATATCGATGTCAGTGGTCCAGGCAGCCCCCAAGGGCCTTGTCTGGGTCTGTGGTCCTACTGCAGCAGGCAGCCATGTTCATGTTCTGTGCTGTCACCAGAAAACCATGTGGAGGCCCATGATTTGTGCTCCCATGGACTGTGAAGAGCAAGGAGGCTACTTATGCTGTGACATTGCTCACTGAAGATGTACAGTTAAAAGAGAGGGATATAGAATGCTTTTGGGACAATTCCCCCTACCCCAAAGTAACAGCCTAGCAGGAAGCCACTGAAGAGAATTCTTAAAAAGTGTGAGCTGGGGATGCTGAAGTGTAGCTCTCCATAATTGATGGCTTTTGGTGGGGGTGTGGGAGGGGAAGGGCTCAGTTCTATTTAAAGGGCAGGTCACTGAGAGTTTGGCAATGTGCCAGGGAATATATAGATAGAACTGGTTTTTTTGGGGGGAGGGGGGTTGTTGTTTGTTTGTTTTTATTCTTTTTTTTTTTGGTTTTTTGTTTTGTTCTTCTTTTTGAGACAGGTTTCTCTGTGTAGCCCTGTGGCTGTTCTGGACTCACTTTGGAGACCAGGCTGGCCTTGAACTCACAGATATCCACCTGCTTCTGCCTCCCGAGTGCTGGGATTAAATTCATGCACTACTATGCCCAGCAGTTACAGACAGCTGGGAACTGCCATGTGGTTGCTGGGATTTGAACCTGGGTCCTTTGGAAGAACAGCCAATGCTCTTAACCACTGAGCCATCTCTCCAGCCCGTTTGTTTTTATTCTTATCTTTTTTTTTTTTGGCAGGGGGAGGTCACAAGGTGGGGGACAGACATGAGAAGTGGATGGTGAATGTGGTTGGGGTACATGATGGGAAACTCCCAGAGAATCAGTACAAATGGTATGTTGGGAGGAAAAAGAGGAAAAACAGGATCTCCTCTTGGCCTGCATCTCATCCTCATCAGTCATGATGCAGCTTCGATGTGCATGCATGAGAAGGATGTGTCCCAGGCTTTATGTCATCTCAGGCCTTCCAATAAACTGCACATCTATTTCATAAAATTAAA